>JARVZY010006932.1:0-24923 GCA_030686995.1 Artemisia argyi | reverse complement strand
GCGAAATTACTTGTTGCTTTCAAAATGTCTGCGTGTGTGAATGCGGTTTTGTCCAAACGAATTACCTTAACAGCGTCGGACAACCATGGTGAAGAGTCACTTGAATTCGATGCAAATTCTTTTCCGGGCTTTAAATCCTCCATCATATATGCAGATTGATCGACTGGGCTCTTTATCACAAGGCAGACTAGTATTGTCATGACTCCACATACAGTAAATGCGAGCAGCAGAAACATGAACACCAAAACCACACCCCATTTTCTTTGCTGTGATCTCTCATGTCCATCTATAGACGAGCTGTCAGTTAAATTATCCATAAATGAAGGCAGATCTAGCAATGGGTCTCCAAGAAATGACGATTTCTCGAGAGTAGCCAGCTGACCAGTCGCTGGAATCGTGCCAGAGATATACGGGTTGTAGGACACATTGAACTTGCTCAATTCAGTCAAATTGTTCAAGTTGGTAGGAAACGTACCCGAAAAATTATTGTATGACAAATCAAGATTTCTCAAACACTTGAGAGAACCAAGCTGCATCGGAATTCGTCCTGAAAAATTGTTACGAGTAATATTTAAAACAATAAGCGGCATTTGCGCAATCTCTTCAGGAAGTGTCCCTGAAAATTCGTTATCCCCCAAGTGGAACATACTAAAATTAGCCATTTTCCCAATTCCTGGCGGTATCTGACCTGATAACCGGTTTCCACTTAGTTGACAATAGCCTGATATCTGTCTTGTTCGAATGTTGGATCCTGGGAGGCAAACTTGGAAAATTCCGTTCCCTTTAAGTAACGAGTCCCATAAACTTCTGCATCTTTTCCTGTTAAGGAGTGAGTAGACGAAACTAAAAGGCGGATAATCTGCAGGTATCCATCTCTTCATGGCCGAACATTCTCCTGAGCCAGCCGCTGGATTGCTTTGTCTATTTAATAGGAAAGTCGGAAATGGGTTGTTACCTATATTAGTCAACTCCGGGGAAAGTGAACCGGAAAGTTGATTGTTTGCAAGATTGACCCACAACAAGCTGCTACAGTTTCCTAACTCGGGTGGTATTTGACCCGTTAACGAGTTATTAGCAAGCATTAACCATAACAGAGAGGTCAGCCGTCCCAAACTTGAAGGGATTGACCCGTTTAATTGGTTCATCGAGAGATCTAAAGCTTGAAGTCCTTGCAAATTTCCGAATTCAGAAGGTATCGCCCCGGAGAACTGGTTGCCAGCAAGGATTAAGTACCGCAAACTGCCCATTTGAGATAATTCGGGTGGTAACAAACCTGTCAGATTGTTAAAACTCAGGTCCAATCTTGAGATGTTTTGTAACTTGAGTATGCCCGACGAATTTAACCCGCCAGTGTACTCATTTGCATGAAGAAGAAGATATTTCACTTGAGCAAACCGCCCGAAAATCGGCTGTATATCTCCCCGAAAATTGTTCCTACTAATGTCCAAGTAGTTCAAGTTCTTCAATTCTAGTAAGGACTCTGGAATTTCTCTCGAAAGAGAGTTGTTACCCAAGAAAAGCTGCTCGAGTTTTGTAATCGACCCAATCTCGGTCGGGACTTTATCAGTAAATAAGTTCCCGGAAAGGTCCAAAATCGTCAAACTCTTGCAGTTCGAAATTTCCTTGGGGATACCACCAGAAAACATATTTTGGGAGAGGTCTAGCCTTTCTAAAGAGCAATTTTCCTGGAAAATGCTTCCTGGGATGGTACTGTTTAATTGGTTTTCGGATACAGTAAACTCCTTAAACCTATCAAACCCAAACCATAAGTTTCCTGTCAAGAAATTTGAACTTAAGTCAACATACTCTAACTTGGAGCATCCATCCATTGAACTCGCTATTTCTCCAGTGAAATTATTGGTTGACAGATTAGCAACTACTAAACTGTTGCAAATACGTGGGAAACTCATCTTGATGTTGCCAGAAAACCGGTTGAGCGACAAATCAAGAATTTCCAAGCTCGTGAGTCCGCTCAAATTTATTTCACCATCCATAATATTATGTGACAAATTCAATACTTTAAGGTTCTTGCACTCGCCTAAATCACCCGGTATGCTGCCATCAATAGTATTCATGGCCAAGTCTAGGTGTGTAAGCTCTGTCAAAGCCGAGAAGTTCCCAAATAGACCACCAGCTATGTCGTTGTCCGGGAGAACAATACTCGTCACCCGGTTGCTTGTGCACGTTATCCCTGGCCACGTGCACGGCGTCACGTCTTGTGGGTCCCATTTGTTATAGCTCCCTTGATTCACTTTGTTCTTTTGCTCTAGAAATGACCTCAGACTAAGAAGTACTTCCTTGTCAATATCTAGTGAGTCTCCTGTTACATCCTTTCCTGCAAAAAAATAAATTTTATTCCACTTGTCAAAATCTACCTCGAAAAACTAAATCAAAATAATAATAATATGAAATTTAAAACAATAAAACAGTACCTGTGATTAATATCAAGAATAGGATCAATGTAATCCTGTCTGCTGACATGGTCACTATAACATGCTCCTGCTTATGTTTCTTCTTGTTGTTCTTCTTTAATGAATGATTCTAAGATGTTATTGTATTGAATATTTTTAAAAAATGATATAAAAAAATGGAAATTAGTTAGAAAAGATGAACTCAGAGGCTATATACAAATATGAAATTGTATGGAAATAAAGTGAGCGCCCAAAGGTGGACCAAAATAAACACATGGAACATATTTGTATACTTTTACTTATTTAATATTTCTTTAATATATTATATTTGCTAAATAAATGAGATTTTATTTGGTGTATGTGCAGTGAAAGGGAAGAAAAATAAGGTAAGAGGGGGACCAAATTGGTTTTTTCAACCTATGCATACTATATAGAAATAGATAGAAATAAAATGGTAGTTTACATTTACATGAATTCCAATAGTAGAAAGTTAGTAACTTAATTTATGCGTTATATAGATGTACGATTTAGTTTGTTCGCAGTCTTAACCAAAAACTCACATCCATTTCCCATATCTAGTCCGAGTTGCTCCTCAAATTTTCACGCAAAAAAACCTGCTTATAATGTGCCTATATGTCTTTGCATGTGTATTATTTCTGATGCGACACATCCGATTGTCAACTATAAAACAGGTTATAGTTTGTTCGAAAATTATAGAAGTATAGTATTGAACGTAATAATTTGTTTATGTATACGTGAAGTATACTGGATGTTCAACCGTATCCAGTTGAATAATCTGCGTGATTACTTTGATTAAATGAAAAGGAGTTCAAGAAGTCAGAAGTTTGATTAATAATTAAGTGGGAAAGATCAGAAAGCCGCCCATATTGACCCATGCATTTTCATATATAGGATTTGAACCAAAATCCAGTCAGCCTACTTTTTTGTTGGTCTTATTCTTCTCAATTCAATTTTTTATTTTCTCTTAAGTCATACTAAAGAACATGTGTATTCTTAGTTGTTGAGGTCAAACCACTACTTTTCATCTACAGAATAATCTTGCAAACTAATTAGTTATTGTATTACATGATTAAAAAAATAAACATGCTTGTGCAAGTGGGCAATGAAATTAGTTGTTTGTTACTGCTTTGACTACCTTCAAATCTCTAACAGGTTTTATGTCTTTCAGGTAATGGACTATATTCATATGTTTGGTGCGCAAAGAGGTTGAGTTTATATATATGATCAGTTTTTAAAACATAACCTACTTGAAGTAACTTCTAAAATGGCCAGAATAAATATTAGCTTCAACTCTTCCTCATTTTGTATCCAACAAAATGGTTGTGGTGCAAGTCCTACTTATAACATTTGAACTTATAACATTTGAGATAGTTTGTAGTTGTATATTGTGAGATAGTTAGTTATTGTTTTATAAAAAATAAAAAATAATAATAAAAAATAGTGTATATTCATACATAAATTTATGTATATTTGTATTATATAAAATTACAAATACATACCTCTATCATCTTTCTAAATTAAAGTTCAACAATACTAGTGGGTTGAATTAGAATGAAATGGCAAGAGTTTTTTCTTCTTAATTTATATCCAAATCCGTATGCTGGCCAATTTGTGGAACTCTGCACACCAAGTAAGATTGATAACACAATTTTAGTATTTAATACGAAAATTTGGAAACTTAGACTTTGATAACCATATCATTGTTGATGCAAGCCTTAAAGGCAAAAAATATACATATATTTAAAAAAATATAGATTAAGTTTTGTTTCTGTTTCCTTGACCTTATAAAATGGGTAGTTTGTAGGGTGCACGTGCACGCGTGCGTGCAAAATGGTTGATAAATAACGACCCTTATATGTCTTTGTATGATTGGGATTTTGGTAATGAATTTGCTAGATACTCTTAGGAGCCGTGTGGTTTGCACCATACAACTAAAATGATAGTAATACAAAATGTTTGATTAAGTTTTTATAGATTAAAGAAGAATTCATTCTATGAGCCGCATGCTATATACTTATAGTCTCATTTCCTATCAATTTGGTATTTTTGTAATATATTCTGTGAGTCTCATATTATTATTTTTTTTACTACAAAATTTAAATATATATACATTTTTTCATACAATATTTTGTCATCCAAACATTAACATTCGTAATAATAAACTTGTCATTCTACCTTATATTAAATTCGATACCCATTGTGATTTATAGCAACAAACCAAACGAACTTTATTTCACATTCCTACTTATCTTTGTATTTATATAAAAATGTAATATATGTTTTTCACTTATTATTTTTCTTTAATAAAACCGTTAATTTCGTCACTTGTCAAAATTTTATATAACTTGTCAAAATTTTATGAATAGAAATAGAATGTAAAAAGAAATAGCATTTATGTTAGCAATTTCATGTTGGCAGATTAGACATTACTCCAAATCTTAACCCCATTTGACACCATAATATGTGACACTTTCAGATTATGATGTATCCTTAAACCCGACTACCGGAGCCCATGATATGTAACATAATTAATTATATTTAATTGTCAAGTTTTTCTTCTTTTTTTTGATAAAAAGTCTAGATATAGTACAAAGAATGCTAAATTTGTTTTACTGTATGATCCATTATCAATGAGATAATAAGCACTACACAAATAGAGTCATACTACCTCCGTCCTATAAAAACTGTCCAGTTTGACTTTTCAGAGTCAAACTGGTTCAACTTTGACCTTATCTATTTTTGTGAGTATTATATAATATTTTATGAAAAATATATGAATGGATTGAATTTTAAGTGTGTTTTTCCTTGGTATAATTTTTCATCAAGTATTATATAAAACATAAAAAATATTTAAGGTCAAAGTTGAACCAGTTTGACTTTGAAAAGTCAAACTGGACAGTTTTTATGGGACGGAGGGAGTATATGTTAGGTATCGATGGTGGTATCTTCTATGATAATGGTAACAGTTTATAAATTATAAATACATCATTTACACTTTGGACAGTTGATATATGCGGTATACATATAAGCTAGAGATGTTCATTTTGAATTCCCTTCTTTGAATCTTTTATATATACTAGCAGGGTCCCCGCGCGATGCAGCTGCGGGACCCTGTACTTTAGTTTTTTCGGCCAATAATTTATTTTATTTGTACGTTTTTTGTTAATAGTTTTACTGATTAGCTTTTTATAGCAAAAGTTTGATGAAATTTTGCTTATTTTGTATTATTTTATTTATTATTTATTTTATTTTTTTTGTTTAATAGTTTGTTTGGTTTGTACAATATGTGAACATATTTTAGTTTATTATATTCTTTTTGACAATAAATTTACGGATATCAAAAATTTCGTTTAGCCCGTGTCTGTTCGGGCTCGAGCCCGTTTGACCCGTGCCCGTTCGGGCTCGAGCCCATTTGGCCCATTGCCCGTTCGAGCTTGAATATTTGTATAATATGCTTTATTATTTGTATTAGTGACATTTAATGCAATAATTGTGTTTAAGTTGGTTGTACAATATGCTTGATAATTTGTATTTCTTATGTAAGGAGTGCTTTAATAAGTGCATTAATTATATTTATTGACCAGTTAATTAATTGTATTTAATGTATATAATGATTTATTTATTGTATTTAATGTTAATATTAATTGTATGTTAGAATTAAATATGAGAGAATTTCTATAAGTAGCATTGGTTGTTGTACTTATAGCTTTAGAAGTTGTAAGGCTTAATTTTAAGTATTCTAATAATAGAAGGCATTCATTCTTTATAATATAGTATGATAGTTGAAGTTTTGTGGTCCTTTTATAGGAAAATAAGAATGGTGAAAATAGTCTCTTTCACTAATATAGAAAAAATTGATATACACATATCGATATCTTTGACCAACGACACGGTTTTGTAAGCAAAACATTACTTCTAATATAACTACGCTATCGGACGTGTACGTAATGATACCACGGGAAAAATAAAAAATAGTCAATAATGGAAAATTTTCAACACACTGTTGTGAGATAGTGATGTGTTATCACGAATGAAAACTCCATTTTCCATTCGTGTGTATTATAGTGGGAAAAGACAGAATATTCATCTTAAATCTCTGGAAAAATTTTGACGTGATATATCATATATTGATTGATAATATTAATTAATTAAGTGAATAATGAGAAAATATATATGACCTAATATTATAGTCTAATACTTGGGCTTATTTCTAATCTAATACAAATACTAATCTAATTCTAACTTTAATACAAATCCACTAAGAGCCCTCACAAATGGAGCATGAGTAGAACAAATACTCAAATTGTTAAGAAACTCGACGAACAAAGCAGGCTGTACTTATATAAAAACTTGTTGATTCACCAATGATATGTTTTACGACACCAAAATACTCAAAATGACTCGAAACTCAGCAAATAAAGAAGGCAATACTTGTAGGTGAGCTTGTAAATTCACCAATGATATGCTTTAGGACATCAAAATTTTCACATGATTTTTGAATAAATAACACCATGCGGCAGATTGAGAAAGTAATACCTGGCGACACATTGAAGAAGCAACACCATTGGTCGAGCTTTAGTCAGCTTTAAGTTTAAAGAAAGACTGGTCAAGCTTTAGTCGACTTTCGATGTAAAAAAAATGGAGAATTTTAAAGAAACAAAACAAATAAAAACGATATACCTTAATTCTTTCTTCAACCAATACAAATTCAAATGATTCTTCAATTAAAACCGAAAATCAAAACAAACGATTCCTTTAAACCAAACACAATCAAACGAATCTCTTTTTTTTCCTTGCTAAACGAACCACAAAATATATTCCAAACGACTTAAAGTTAATACTTTAGAAATTTAACCAAAAACAAATGCCAAATACGAATACAGAATCATTTCAAAAACTAACTCAAATATAAAAGCCCAATAACAAAGAAACTAGTTGATCCAAGAATCAAAAACAACTTTATGTAATTTATCTTTTTTGGTAGATACCAAATTCAAAAGAAATCCTTCAATCTCAAAAGATTTCAAGAAGATGAAATCAATCGAAAAAAGTAACCTGTTGCATCCACTTTTAGCAAAGTCGATGAAAAATTGATTTGGATCAGATAAAACCAATAATAAACCAAAAGTAGAAAGTGAAAGAAAGTAAATAAATTTGGATTCTTTTGCATTATCGGCACAACTATTTGTGGTGAGTTAAGTCTAATGCTCACATACCATGTAAAGTAGTAAACATATATTTTATTAACCATGTGTCCAATTGAGATTACAATAATTTATACTTATATGCTTAACATAATCTTGATGAGTAAGATACTTAACCCTATTAGGAAACTAAATAAACATAATAAAGATAAATATAAACCCTATACATATTTTATTGTCTAATACTCCCCCATGGTTTGAATGGGAGACTTTCGAACAAACAAATTAGCACGAATATTAAATCCGCTCCTTCTTATTCTTCTTCTTTTCTTCTTCTCTTCCTTGTTGTTGGTTTGCACTGATATAGACTTGTATTTGACGACAAAGTTGTATACTGCTTGACGGTTTCCCCCTTTTTGCGACATTTGCTACTTGTTTATGACGACATGGCTTGCTTTGACTTTAGGAGTGAGCAGCAATTTATTTGTCAACATTTTTATTGACAACAATGATATCCAGTGACGAAGAAAATAGTATTAACATGGCTAGGGTTTTGTGTGATAGGGTTTATACATTGGATATGGAAAAAAGACTATTTGAGCAAAAACAATAAAGTAAAAAATAAATAAGCATGTAGCCGATGACACGAGGATAGCAAATTTTTGGTGGTGGATCTTACTAAAAGCTCAGATACAATGAATAATGAGAGAATTCATATGACCCAGTGTTTATAACCTAATACTTGGGCTTATAACTAATCCTAATCTAATACAAATACTAATACAATTCTAACTCGAATATAAATCAACTAACACAAACATGTAAAACATAATCATTTTTGTGAGATTGAAAAATTAATCATGACACGTTTGTAATCTGTTGTGATGATAAGAAATGCCCAATCTTCAAAAGAAAAATGGATCTAGACTTTGTAACAAAGCTTGTTCATGAAAATTGTAATTAGAAGTTGTCTCTAATTAATCTATATAGTAAGGAGTAATATATTATTTTTATTGATAAGCCTATCCTCACTTATAAAACACACAAATGCTATAGTTATACTTTAAATGAAAAACTAAAGGAAAAACATAGAAATGACATGTGTCCACAACAATATAAAAATAGCAACTTGAAATAATTTTTAAACTAATAATTCAACTCAAACCCCCCCCCCCCCCCTCCCCCTCTTCCGTTTTGTTAGAATATGAGTTTGCCCAAAATAAAAAATAAAAAAATATAGTGTTTAAAATAAAGCATTGCATTCTACTTGGATTATTGTGTTAAAAATTCAAAATATAGCATTGCATTCAACCCCAAAACATAACATATATATGTTTTGATTTTGTATTCGACTTTTGATTTTAGTTTTAGTAGCTCAACAAACGTTATATAAGTTTTTTTTAATAGCTGAAAAAACCGGTTTACTTCTTTGTTTTTAACGAAATTTATAAATGCACCAGGCAAAAATCATACACATCATCATCATCATTTGGCTATCAACTATGTAGTGAATCTCGCCGATATCTCGTCGAGATCTCGGATATCGCCCCTAGAAATAATCTCGGATCAAAATATCGCCCCCAAATCTCGGATCCGATAATATCAACGAGATTGGTCGATATTTTGAAATCGGCGATATTTTCGATATTTTGGCCAGATTTTAAGAATTATAATTTTTTGGGTTTTTTTGGCAGCCCAATTAACACTTATAATAGTCCACTTTAACCTAAATTTAACCCAATTAAAACATAGCGACATGAATACATGATACAGATACACAACAAATACATCTTTTCTAGAGCTTCTTCTTCCATAATCAACCATTCTTTCTTTTTCTTCCTTTTGTCTAACTCTAACACGTAATTAAATACTTCTTTTTTTCTTGATTTACTCATTTACTTGTTACTATCCTACTGATGATATGATTACTTGAACCTTGTTTTGTGGTTTCTGAATTCAATAGATTACTTGTTACTAGCCTACTTATGATATGATTACTTGAACTTTGTTTTGTGGTTTCTGAATTCAATAGATTACTTGTTAGTTGTTACTAGCCTACTGATTTTGAATGGCTACTGATTTGTTGTCATTAGCTAGGTAGTTGTTGATATGTTCAAGTATGGAAGGTCAATCTTCGCATGCTTCGATAAATCCAAATAGTAGTGCTAATACTTCATCGGATGCTAATACGGGTATAAAATGTACGAGTGGGGATATGGCTTGGGAATGGGGGGTTTGGAAAGATCCCACAAAAAAAGAACTATTTGGTGTACGGTTTGTGACAAGAGAATGTCGGGAGGGATCACAAGGTTAAAACAACACCTTACTAAAAAAAAGGAGATGTAACCAGTTGTCCTAAGGTGACAACAGAAATAACAAAGAGGGTTCTTGCATCATTGCAGGAAAAAGGATAAGGTAACAAAGGAAAAAAAGGAGAAATTCAAAAATTCTAAGGTCATCAAATATGATAGATTTATCAGAAGACGAGGATGTGGATGATGAGGTACGTACAAGTTAAGAGGAATGAAAGTAAGAAACGAAAGTCCGTAGGTGCTAGTAATGTCTGCGGTCCTCTTGATTCTATACTTAGGAATGATCATGGAAAAACAAATCAAAGTACATTGGATAAAAACAATCCAATAAAACAGAAGTTGAAGATGGTAGCATGGAAAAAAATTGCAAATTGGGCTTATGCGGTTGGGTTACCTTTCAATGCCATACGTGACGAGAGCTTTCAAGATATTATTAATGCTATTGGAGACTATGGAAAATGTATGCCTGCTCCAAGTTATCATAATCTTCATGTAACATTGCCGAAAGATGTTTTAGAAGATACGAAAAAATTTGTAGACTTGTTTAGGCCACAATGGAAGAAATACCGGTGTAGCATTATGTATAACTTTTGGACAGACGGGAAAGGGAGGCGTTTGATAAACTTTTTAGTTAATTGTCCTACAGGCACGGTATTTCTCAACTCAATTGATGCATCGGAGCATGTAAAGGATGCTAATTTAATTGTGAACATGATTAATGAAGTGATTGAAGATGTTGGAGAAGAAAACATAGTACAGGTACTTTCACTTTTAGTTTCTTGATGATTTTATAGCTTGAATTAAACTTTTAACCATATTATTTAATTAAATTCATTTTTTTTTTATTTCTTATAATTTATTGCAGATAACGGCTCAAACTTCAAATCTGCAGGAAAGATTTTAGAAGAACAACATCCCAAGTTGTTTTGGACACCATGTGCAACACACTGTGTAAACCTTATGATAGGAGATATAGGGGAGAAAATACCAAAAATAAAGAGTGCTTTGAGTGATGCAAGAGTAGTCATTGTTTACATTTATAACCAAGGAAGGATTTTAAATATGATGCGGAGGTTGACAAAGAATAAGGAGTTGCAGAGGTCTTGTGTAACTAGGTTTGCAACTTAGTTCTATACTCTACAGAGTGTGCATGAGAATCTAAATCATTTGCAAGTGTTATTTGTGTCCGAACAATGGACCAAAAGTGACTTTTCAAAGAAAGGAGCAGGAAAGAGAGTCGAGAGAATAACTGCAAAACAAGAATTTTGGGACAATGTTTATCTAGTGATGCATGGGAATTGCACCAGGCTTTACCTCTCGAGGGGTCCCGAGAAGCTTACAACCCCCACCAGGCAGTGTACCTGATCGATGTAGTATAGTATAATGACAAGTACCGGGGGATTGATCGTTCAACTTAGGAATAGTGTCGCTAGGATTAGAAAACCTAAAGACTAGGTCTAGAGATGAGGGATGATTCTTTTTGTATTTTTATAATTTTATAAAAGCAATTAAAAATCTCAGTTTTGAAGGAGTTGGGCGGAATTAGTTGCTAGTCAACTAACCCAATAACTAAGATGCAATCAAAATAAAATACTAAAAATGAAAATAAACTAATTTATACTAGAGGTGTGAGCAATATATGGGAGAATTGTGCTTACTTAGATTTTATTACTCCCTAGATATCTTTTACAGGTTAATTACTTGTTACAGTTGTGTGGATGACGGATTGTATTCCTTAATACCATTCATGGGGTGGCGTACTTACTTCCCCAATCCTATAAGCGCCTACTTCACTCCTATGTCGAGCCGGCTAAGAAGCTCCTAACATGGGATCACTAGAATTTGCTTATGCATTAAATACAATCATAAAAACCTAGTACACATCGGTTCATGTTTCTTAAGACGTTCAAGCAAGTTACACAATGGAGATCCGCTAGTTTTCTTAAGCCTAACATTGAAATCATTCATCCATTACAACTAAAAACAAGTAATCAACCTATAATTAACATCTAGGTTTCATTACATCTAAGCAAACACATGAGAGATCTAGCCTAGCATGTTATAATCAAGACAAGCATAAGATATATTCAAACAACACATAGACATATTGATTGAATTGAAAGAGGACTTATCTTAATTGAACATGAAAGGTTTCAAGGGGTGAAAACCCTTGAAAATACTGTTACAAATGACCTAGGGTTTATTAGGTTCGACCCTAGTATTCTTCACACAAGTTCCTCTCCTATGAATGAAAAATAGAAAAGTATATATAGATTTTGTGAGGTGACGGCGTCAAGAGTAAATGTCTGACGCCGTCATCTCGCCGCCAATAAACTCCTCGGACTGCCTAGATCTAGGTTTGACGCCGTCACGTGTAGTCCATCTTCAGGCCATCACCAATTTAACTCTTGACACCCTTCTCTTGACGCCTTCAGGTTTTCACTGGGTCGTCATGGATTTTACTCCTGACGCCGTCACAATTTCCTTCTTGACGCCGTCAGGTACTGTTCTCAGCATGGAAAATTAAGTCTTTGATGTTTTCTTCACTTTTATGCTCAAAAAACGTCCAAAATGCTTCCTTTTCCAGAACCAAAGTACCTAAAATCACAAAAGGAACGATTTACGGCAATATTTGATCAAATAAATTCAATTCCGGGCTTAAATGACCCCATAAAAATGGTTCATTTTTCGCCTCATCATATATCCTTACACTTGAGATTTGCTTGTCCTCAAGCAAATGCGCTTTTATTCTAATCAAAACACAAGTTAGAGGTCATTTAACACTAATATAAAAGTAATTACAACAAATAATCGTTCCACTAAAGACCAAAAACAAGCACGGAGGTCATACACTAGAAATGGAAAACATCTCTCGGGTGTAATAATGTAATATCACAATATAGAAATGGAAAACATCTCTCACTACCTGTCATAGCAAAATAGATTACCACAGGCTTGGGAAAGGATCAAACCTCCACCACATGGCGTAAGCACCTAGGATAAACTATCAAAGAGGTCTTTCAAAGGGTTGTAACGTTAGGTGTAGGGATATGGAAAACACGGTTTTGTTGGATATAGGCAGTCTTTACTGGTGGCGAGTTAATAATCTTGGTTAATTACATGTACAATACGCGTTGCTAAGCCAAGACTAGACTCGACTTAAGCTAATAATTGAAAAAATAACAAAAACATAAAATGAACATAGAATGAAACGGGATGGTAGTCCGTATGTTTTTCTCTTTTCTTTTTCTATTTTTTTTTCTTTTTCTTGATTTTTTCATTTTTTTTTGCATACACTCTCACCCTACCATCCAAAATAATACATCATAGGGAATGAACATTCTCCTTACACTTGAATTTTTACATAATTTACAATAAACTAATCTAATGACTCGAATTAAGATAATCAAAACACTTTGAGTACTTTTAAGATTAATGCACATATGGGGGTAATAATATGATGTTCTTCCCCATTACTCTCATAAATAAGTACTTTACCCATGAGTCCCAATCCTCCCAAAACAATATGTACAAGGATATGACTCGACTTAGCAACCATGTAATCAATTAGATTATTAACTAAGGGTTTAACAAATAACAATAATGCACTAAAGATGAGTGCATACACGGAAGGCTAAGGTGATTTGGTTGTACATTTAAGTGGGGTGTAACAAATTCTTCCTTTAAGTAAGATGCTTAAAGTTAGAAACGAAAAGATAGGCTCGGAGGGGTGTACTAGGGGTTTCGTGTACTAAAAATGAGTACAACGCTAAGGTGTGGGAAAAATTAATTGACTTAACTACCCAAGTAATATGACTTTAATGGTCAAGTAATTATGATACGGGTTTAACACAAGGGTGATCCTAATGCCTCTTATCATGTAGTAAATCCAACTACACGAATGTAGTCTCACTAGCAGTCTCGGGATGCATCACTAACGCAAGTTCTAGAATCTAAATGCTACCGGTACACTCATAAGCACTAATAGTAAATGCTTTTCCTAAAGATCTAAAGGCGAACCTCACATTTTTGGGGTGGAAATTTTTAAGTGGTATGGTTTTTGTGCTAGTTATACAATCTCCTATCCACTAGACGCTTGCTATGGCTAAAGTTTCACTCCTAAATGTTGTAAAAAAATTTAAATTTGGCTCTAAAATTGCACTAACAATTATTTCTCATAGTTTTATTACACATCTACTATCAAACAAACAAACTCAAGTGAAAGTGTATCTGTAAGGTATCATCATTTTACCCTCCCCTTACACTTAGGATGAACATTGTCCCCAATGTTCAAGTAAAGAATGTAAAAGTGAAATAAGTAAAAAGAATGAAATCAAATACTCCCCTGATTCACTCGGTATGGATAATAAGGTGGCCAGGTTAGATCTTCCTCCAAGAAAATGAACAATCAAAGCTTCCCTTCCAGAATATAAATCATCTTCTTGTCATATATAACCTGTTAAACCTGAGAAAACAGACAAGGCAACCTCGCGTAAAATCGGCGGCAATCTATATATGATAACAAATCCTATAAAGCAAAGTAAGATATAATGCTTGTGGAATGATGTTTGCAGATCTCCTGGAGATTATAAAACTAAAGATTTAACAAAAACTTTAAGACTCCGTTAGAAAAACAAAACCGGTAAAATTTCCAGAATTTTACACGTGACGCCGTCAAGAGTAAACTCATGACGCCGTTAGAAGTGACCTGCAAAAATTCTTATGTTAAGTTTCCGGAAAATTTCTGGAAAAACTTCATCCTACTTCCTGGAAAATCCTGCAAAACATCATTACGACTCGATACAAGCATTTGACTCTAACAAATACGAATATACATGTTCACTTAATATTGTGGAGATTCATGATCGAGTTTGTTTCTTAAAAACATATTTGGGGTTTCCCCTTACACTTATCTTTTGCGAAATACCTTTGGATGAAGTTAAGACTAAGCCAAACAACAAAATGAAGTATTTTCACCATTTTAGTTTTGAAACATGATCTACCAATCAATAAAAATAAAACATGCATACGAAAACAAATAACAATCAAACAAAATAAAAATAAAAATCACACAAAACATGGGTTGCCTCCCAAGAAGCGCTTTTCTTTATTTACGAGTCTTGTAGCTAGACTCAAGGTCATGGGTTACTACGTTTTCCTATCCCGCAACATGAATGCTGTTTCAAACATTTTAATCAATTTCTCATCCTTCTTGTATTCGGGGCCTAAAGCTAAACATTTTGAGTAATAAATCTCTTTCTTTTTGTAACCTCTAATGTTTCTCTCTTCATCACTCTCAACCTTAGTCACGGGATGTTGTCAACATCGAGATCCTCAACTTCTCTAAACCTCTCTTCTTTATGGGGCATCCTATATCTAATGTTTTTCTCTTTGGTTGCGAATGTGATAGTGCCCTCATCATGGTTGTAAGTCATTTTAGAGGTTTTGACAAAAGGTTCTCCTAAAACAATCTGACACAAAGACTGATCAATAATTCCCCTAACATCTTCTAAGATCATGAAGTCGCACCTATAAACAAAATCCCCAATGAAAACATGTAACCCCCTAACCCTCTCAACAAAATTACTCATGCGGTTAAGGTTGTAAGGGTCCCGTCTAGGTTTTAACTTCTCGTTCATAATCCAATTATAATAAAGCCTAGACATTATGTTCATTGGTGCCTTTAAATCGATATAGGTGTGTTCTCTATACATATGACCAATCATGCATGGGACCTTAAGATTCATAGAATTATGTTTCCTAATCCATGGGTGTTTTCGATGCTTTGCAGGGTAAGGGCATTTTAGAAGGAACTTATGATACCTTAATTCCTCAAGGGTTGGTGGGGAACTCCTAAATATTCTATAATCATTCCATGGCCCTTTTCTACAAGTGTTACTCCCTAGCTTGGTTTCACCTTTATTCATCTCATTGACCTTTCTTACTTCATCATTTTCTGTTTTAATTTGGTTATGTCGCAAAATAACTTCCTTGGGCAAGGTGAATCTAGTTAAGAAGTAGGAAGCAAGATCGTCCCAAGAGGAGATGGATCTTTCAGGGAGTTGGCATAACCATTGAAGAGCCCGACCATGTAAAGAGAATTGAAAGAGGACTAAGAGTTCCCCTTCTTGAGTATCAACACCTAATCCTACAGAATTGGTAATTTTTAGGTAGTTCTCGAGGTGTTGGGTCGGGTTTTCGAAAAAGAATCCATAGAATGCACACCCGACTTGCACCAACCGGATGGTGTCGGATAGCAAGGGAGACACATTGGCTCCTTGGGTGAGCTCAAGGGTGTTTCGATAGCCTTGGTGGCTAGGTCGGGAGTACTCTCCTAGGGTTCGGGGCCTAAGAGGTTGGTTAATGATTGATGCTAAACCGTCAACCTAAATTGACCAAGGTATGATCAACAAAGTCAAACAGCCTAGAACCAATGCTCCACGGAATATAGTGGTTTCCCCGGGTCGTTATGTCCCGACGAGGTGTGGATGGTTATCAAACGGTTTCGTGATCGGGTGAATTTGGACAGGAAAGGTTTGTGAGTGATTGAACTAAGGAATCTACAAAGAAATAGCTTAAACAAGCTATATAAACAAGACTGGAAAGTGAGAAAAACCAGAAACGTTTAAAACCTAAAACGCGTATGTTCACGTTTAAATAAAACGTAAACGTACAAAATAAAACGTAAAAATTGAAATTTGAAAACACCCAGGGGGTGAAAATGACTTTTTTACAAACTAAAAGACAAAAGAAAATTTTTAGAAAAAGAAAATAAATTTTAACATTAATTAATTATTTAATATTAATTAA
The DNA here is from genome assembly GCA_030686995.1 of Artemisia argyi. Taxonomy (NCBI): domain Eukaryota; kingdom Viridiplantae; phylum Streptophyta; class Magnoliopsida; order Asterales; family Asteraceae; genus Artemisia; species Artemisia argyi. The sequence continues at coordinate 8,225 of JARVZY010006932.1, read as the reverse complement.
TTACTAATTATTACTAATTATTAATATTTAAGTAACTTAAATATAATATAATATTAATTAAATACTAAAAAAGGTGAAAATTAAATTCCTAAAATTATAAAATAACTAAAAACAACTTTTAAAATTAAAAATAAGTCTTTTTGTCTTTTTGTGAATTTTCTATTAATTAATAACTAATTAATTACTAATTAACTAATTAAACTATTTTAAATTAAGAAAAATAGCAAATGAACAGTAAAAATTCTAATAAAATTTCTAAAATTATTTTATAACATATAAAAGCTATAAAAAAAAATATAAAAACTAGGTTTTACTTAATAAAAACTAATTATGCTATTTTAAACTAATTATTAATTAATTATTAATTAAACTAAGATTAATTCTAATAAATACTAAATGATAAAATAAAAATCTGAGAAAATTATTATAAATACTTTAGTATATGAGGAATTTAATAAAAATATGAAAACACCAAGTTCTTAATAAAAATCTAAAAATGAAAAATAAAATTTAAATAAAATTAAATAGAAACTATCACTTAAAAAATAAATTTGATTTTCTGGATTTTCTTTTAGAAAACTATTTTACAACTAAAAACATGAACTTTTTATAAAAACAACTTTTTTGGAAATAAAAAATAAGCAAATTATAAGCTATTTTGCCCAACAGTTGACTTTTGTTGACCAAGGGGCAAAATAAGCTAAAATCAGCTTAGGTGGGACCCACAATGGGTTTTTCTGAACCAAATAACTTAAATGAACATGAATAAGCCAGAGAAATCACATGGAGTGCACAGAATAAGCACTAAGATCAAAATAAGCACATTGAAACTTGAGTGAGGACTGAAAATGGGGACAGATTTGTGAGGCCAATTCAGGTGGGGTCCACAGGCCTAGGGGTCAAACAAGTGGTCAATACCACAACCCTGGTAGGAGGGGAGTGGAAAGGACCAAAGGTTAGCCACTGGGACCCAGAAGGGTGGCCAGAAAACCACCACCAAGTGGTGGTGGTGGCTGATGTGCAGCTGTGAACAGGGCAAGGCTCAACCCTGCAGGTATGTTTGGGGCAAAGTGGCGCCCAGGGAAAAATTTCCAAAAATCAAAGAGCTATGGGATCTTAAAGTTGAACTAATAGACAACAAATTTGAACAAGATTCAAGCCATGAAAGATAACACAAAAATCTATTTAATTCTTTGAAGTTTGGGAAAAAACTACAAGAGTGCAATGTTGACTTTTGAAGAAAACTTGGAAAGTTGACTTTGTTCAACTTTGATTTGGTCTAACTGATTTAGATTGATGTATTAAGTTATAATAAGAGTAAACTAAGCTTGAAAATCAACTTTCTAATCAAAATGGGTTGGTTTGGAAACCAACTGTCCCAATAGTGGACTGCTGGGGTGGTGGTTTGTGATTTTTGACTTTTGTTGTTAATGACCCTGAAACTTGGGCTTGTTGTGAACTAAAATTACCTAAGGAAACATGTTATGGGCATAAGCAACAACTTTGAACCCCCTGAGCCCCCCAAACAGCATAAACCAAACACCCCTTAAGATGGCAGTCATGAGATTTTTTAGGCAATTATAGATTTGAAAGAACAAGCTATCTATATTAAGCTATATTGTAACCAACTAACAGCAAATAAGCACAAATAAACAGATAAAAGCACTATTTTAAGCTAATAAACAGTGGATGCATAAAATTGATAAAGAGGCTTACAAATGCTTCCAGGAAGAAAAACATGAATCAGGGAACCAATAACCATCCTAAAACCTCCACTGAGGTACTAATACCATAGTCCATCCATTTTTTACCAAGCTCCTTGCCTCATTCATCATTACCACTAATTTTTGATTTTTTATCTATTTATTTTCTATTTTTAGTATTTTTGAGATTTATGAGTACAACTGATTTCTATACTTTATAAACTTTGAGAAACTTGTAAGTAAACAGAGATAAGCTTAAACTACCATTGAACAATAACTTTTAACAACTATCAATGATATTGAGATTTTAAGGCAAAATATGCATAAACTGAATTCAAAAGATACAACTGAAATTGATTGATGAAAATAGGTTCCAAATACTCTGAATTAATTAGAAAAACACTTGAGAAGTTAAAATTTACACTAAGGAAACTTAATAGTAAAATTCGACATACAAACTAAAATTAAAATCTACTAACTAACTACTACTACTTTAACTTCTCTTTCTTCATGACTTTATAGACTCCTTGGAGTATCTCTTGACTTTCCCACTTCTGTTTTTGACCCTTGGATATCTTGGATTGATCCTGACCATCAAATTGATTTTTGGCGGGAAGTTTGGTTTTGGCAGGTAATGGATAACTTGGAGGGTTTTGTGGGAATTAAATGGAAGTTTGGATTATAGTGTTTGGAGAGGGAACAAGGACTGGGAGAAGTGAGGTGGAAGGATGGGGAGGTGGAGTGTAGTAGGGAGAAGCAGGCTGCAAGTGGAAGTGGTGGTGTTTATGGTGGGAAAAAGGAGAAGGTCAAAGGTGGGTTGACCGGATTTTTAATAAAACGGGGAGGGAGTAGTTTTTTTGTGGAGTGGGCTTGTTTTGTGGTGGGCTGGGGTAAGGTAATGGGCCAAGGTGTGTATTTGTTGGATCAGGTTTTAAAATGCAAAGGGTATTTTGGTTTAGTAACTTTAGGAACCACAAGGACCAAGGATGTAATTTGGTGAAAGATTAGGGACTGAAAATGTAAATTTTCCCAAATACTCACAAGGACCACTTTTGCCAAATTTTAATAATACAAGGATCCAAGATGCCATAAATGAACATTTTCCACTTTTAAAATTCCTGGGGACCATATATGTAATTTTCCAAAGTTAAAGGACCAAAATTGTAAACTTTGCAAAACTTTCACCCAGGGACCCATTTTGATAACTTTTGATTTCCCAAGGTCCAAGAATGATTTTTCTTCCAAAAATATCCCACCAGGGACCAAATCTACCAAAATCAGAAACTCCAGGGACTAAATTATAAATTTCCAAAACATTTCCAATTTTTCACCAAAGGACAAAATATGACAACTTATGATTGTAAAAGGACCTTTGGTGATAATTTTCTATGTTTTGAATATCCAGGGACTAGTTTTGTAATTTTATGAAAGTTGAGGGACTGAAACTGCCAATTTTGCAAACTTTGTACATTTTTCATCTGTTTTTGCTCATTTTGCATCTAAAACATATAAAACACAATTTTGAAATATTTTCAGTATTTTGATGCATTTCTGAGTGTTTTTGTATGTTTTGCAGTTTAGATTAGACCAAAAATGATGAGTGTTTGAGCACTCATCAGTTAACTAGTGGTGGGTTTTGTGGGTGGTCTTGTTGTGGTGGGTTGATGGGTTCAAAGATGTTACCACCTTCCATAATGTCGGATGGTAAAGATTACGAACAAAAACACAAAGAAATAAGATAGACTAAAGGAAACCTAAAAATAAAAATAAAAAACTTACTAGAAAGGAATCTAGCAAGTAGACCTAATAAAAACAAATCCTAACCTAGACAATAACTATTCCCAAGGCTGCGGCGCCAAAAACTTGATGTGTGGGAATTGCACCAGGCTTTACCTCTCGAGGGATCCCGAGAAGCTTACAACCCCACCAGGCAGTGTACCTGATCGATGTAGTATAATATAATGACAAGTACCGGGGAATTGATCGTTCAACTTAGGAATAGTGTCGCTAGGATTAGAAAACCTAAAGACTAGGTCTAGAGATGAGGGATGATTCTTTTTGTATTTTTATAATTTTATAAAAGCAATTAAAAATGAAGGAGTTGGGCGGAATTAGTTGCTAGTCAACTAACCCAATAACTAAGATGCAATCAAAATAAAATACTAAAAATGAAAATAAACTAATTTATACTAGAGGTGTGAGCAATATATGGGAGAATTGTGTTTACTTAGATTTCATTACTCCCTAGATATCTTTTACAGGTTAATTACTTGTTACACGATGAGGCAAAAAATGAACCACTTTTGGGGGGTCATTTAAGCCCGGAATTGACTTTATTTGATCAAATATTGCCCTAAATCGTTCCTTTTGTGATTTTAGGTACTTTGGGAGAGAAATCTGGAAAAGGAAGCAATTCGGACGTTTTTGGAGCATAAAAGTGAAGAAAACGCCAAAGTCTTAATTTTCCAAGCTGGGAATAGTAGGTGACGGCGTCAAGAGCAAAACCCTGACGGCGTCAAGTGCAAATTTCATGAATTTCCATGACGACCTAGAACAGATTTGACGGCGTCACGTAGGAAGGGCGTCAAGAGTAAAAGAGTCATGACGGCCTGGAAATACTTAAGTCTTGACGGCGTCAGAAGTGGATCTAGGCAGTCCGAGGAGAGTTTTGGCGGCGAGGTGACGACGTCACATTGTTTGTCTTGACGCCGTCATACCTATTTTTCTATATATAGTTTTCTAATTTTCACACATTAAGAGAGAAGTTTTGGGGAGAAACCCTAAGTACGATTTTGGTGTAACTTTACAGGTTTTTCAAGGGTTCCAACCCCTTGATACCTTGCATGATTAATCAAGATAAGTGTTCTTCTAATTCAATCAATATGTCTATGTGTTGGTTGTCTATATCTTGTTCTTGTCTTAATTCTATCATGCTAGGCTAGATCTATCTTGTGTTTGCTTAGATCTAATGAAACCTAGATATTGATTATGTGTTGATTACTTGTTTATTCTTGTCTTGGATGAATGATTTATATGTTAGGCTTAAGAAAACTGGCAGATCTCCAAATGGTAACATGCTTGAACGTCTTAAGAAACATGAACCGAGGCGCACTAGGTCTTTATTGGTTGTATTTAATGCATGAGCCACTGTTTACAATCCCTATAGTTGTGCTGGGCATGGTGTAGGAGGAGATAAGAGCTCATAGAATTGGGGAGTTATGTGTGCCACCCCATGAATGGTATTAAGGAATACGATCCGTCATCCATGCAATTATAACAAGTAATTAACGTGTAAAAGATGTCTAGGGAGTAGTGAAATCTAAGTAAACACATTTTCTCCAATTACTGCTCACAACTTTAGTATAATTTAGCTTATTTTCATTTTTAGTATTTTATTTTGATTGCATCTTAGTATTGGGTTAGTTGAATAGCAACTAATTCCGCCCAAATCCTTCAAACCCGAGATTTTAATTGCTTTCTAAAAAATATAAAAATACAAAAATAATCATCCCTCACCTTTAGAACTAGTATTTAGGCTTTCTAATCCTAGCGACACTGTTCCTAAGCTGAACGATCAATCCCCCGGTACTTGTCACTATACTATACTAGAACGATCAGGTACACTGCCTGGTGGGGGTTGTAAGCTTCTCGAGATCCCTCGAGAGGTAAAGCCTGTTGCGATTCCCACGCATCAAGTTTTTGGCGCCGCTGCCGGGGAATAGTTATTGTCTAGGTTAGAATTTCTTTTTATTAGGTCTACTTGTTAGATTCCTTTCTAGTAAGATTTTATTTATATTTTTAGGTTTTCTTTAGTCTATCTTATTTCTTCGTGCCTTTGTTCGTAACTCTTTACCATCCGACATAATGGAAGGTGGTAACATCTTTGAACCCGTCATCCCACCACAACAAAACCCACCATTAGAACCCCTTAGGCCCCGAACCTTAGGAGAGTATTCCCGACCTAGCCACCAAGGCTACCGAAACACCATTGAGCTCACCGGAGCCAATGTGACCCCCTCGCGATCCGACACCATCCGGTTGGTGCAAAGCGGATGTGCATTCCATGGACTTCGTTCCGAAGATCCAAACCAACATCTTAAGGACTTCCTCAAAATCGTAGATTCCATAGACCTAGGTGTAGAAACTAGAGAGACTACCCGTTTACGCCTATTCCAATTCTCTCTACGGGATCAAGCTAGTCAATGGCTTGAGCGTTTACCCGCGGGATCCATCACCACATGGGATGATCTCACCACTTGTTTCCTTGCTCAATTTTTCCCACTGGGGAGAACTACTAAGCTTAGAAATGACATCTTGATGTTCCAACAACGTCAAAATGAATCTCTTTATGAAGCATGGACTCGTTTCAAGGACTTACTCCAAAAAGTCCCTCATCATGACATAGATCTTTGGCTCCAGGTCCAAATTTTTTATGACCATATCGACATCTCCACGAGGCGAGCCATTGACCAATCGGCCGGTGGTAAGCTACGTGATCTAAGTGCGGAACAATCATGGGAACTCATAGAAGATCTTGCTCTCTATGACAACGAAAGTTGGAACGATCCCCCGTGACTTGAACAAAACGGTCAAGGCAATATCTTTGCCTTCGAACAATTCTAGCACTCCCGACCGTAGGATCATGGAACTTGAGGACCAAGTCAAGTTTCTCATGAAATCTTACGAAGCTCCTAAGCCTTCAAGCCAAGTGAACAAAATCACTTCTTCATGCGAATTATGTAATGGTCCCCACGACACTCGTGATTGAGTGGAACTCCCCGGAACAGCTTTTGCGGACTACGCATCCACGCGTACCGACGAAGCGGGAGATAAGTGGTACACTTTCAAGCCCGAGCCAAACACATACGGTGATTCATACAACCCCTCATGGAAAAATCACCCAAACCTTAGGTGGAAACAAAATCAACCCAATTCCTCCAATCCGCCTAACCGTTACCAACCAACCGGTCCACCATCCAACCGTACTTTCAACAACAATCCTTCTAACAACTATGGTAGTACCAACAATCTTGAAGGATTGATGTCAAAGTTTATGGCATCTCAAGAGGCTCGCATAGCTAGGTTTGAAACCGAATTCAACCAACAACAAACGGATATGACCAACAAGATTGACAACTTGTTGAAAGCCCTCAACAACCAAGTATTAGTCACACCTAGGAAGGACACTAGGGACACCAACAACGGAAGCCAAATTAAGGACCCCTCATCATCCAAACATGTCCACTTTGTCAATGTTGTCACCATTAAGCCAATAGATAAGGAGATAGAAGAGAGTGACAAGAATGAAGTTAGGATAGAAGCCGTGACTAAGGATGAGAATAGGGAAGTTGAGATTGATAGTAGAGAGGAATTAGAGGAGGTAGAACCTATAGAAGAATACTTTGATAAGTTGCCAACCAAGGAAGAACGGGAATACCATAAGGATTTATTTGATAGTCCCGAGAGAACATATATCTTTGGCGACCCCCTTATCAAAATGGGAGACCCCTCCAACATTAACATCCCATGCAATATCGGGCACATGCATATATGGAAAGCTTACATCGACCCTAGATCCCCCGTGAGCATCATGACTAGGACTTATTACAATTGGGTGATGAAGAAGCAACTTAATTTTAGGATGATGCCTAATAAGAACCTGATAAGTAATTTTGCAGGAAGAGTGAAACGATTGCATGTGATTATAGGGAATCTTACCTATGAGATCGATTTTATGATAGTTGAGGACACTCGTCCGGTGATAGATGCTTGCCTAAGCCAAATAATATTTGAGAAACCATTTGTTGAGGCCACTAGGATGAGTTATGATCCAACTTTAGGGATAGTTAGATTCAAGGAAGAGAATGATGAGGTTGCTTATCAAATGCCCTACAAGATTGAGCAATACCGCCTTCTCTCTAATTTCGAAAAGGAACACAAGCAAGCGGCTTATTATAGGAATGAGGAGGATAGATGTAGAGGAGTAGAGTATGTGAGAAATAGGATGCTTGGTTTCTACAAAGAGTGCTTGCAACTAGGTCCGGAATACCAAACTGGTTTAGAAGACGACCTAGAGAGTGAAACCAATGATGAGATCACGTAGTAACCCATGACCTTGAGTCTAGCTACAAGACTCGTAAATAAAGAAAAGCGCTTCTTGGGAGGCAACCCATGTTTTGTGTGATTTTATTTGTTTGATTGTTATTTACTTCCGTATGCATGTTTTGTTTTTATTGTTGGTTGATCATGTTTTTAAACTAAATAGTGGAAATACTTTATTTTGTTGTTTTGGCCTAGTCTTAACTCCACCTAAAAGTATTTTTGTAAAAGATAAGTGTAAGGGGAAACCCCAAATATGTTTTTAAGAAACAACCGATCATGATTCTCCACAATATTAAATGAACATGTGTATTCGTATTTGTTAGAGTCAAATGCTTGTATTGAGTCATAATGAAGTTTTGCAGGATTTTCCAGGAAGTAGGACCAAGTTTTTCCAGAAATTTTCCGGAAACTTAACATAAG
>JARVZY010006931.1:0-24925 GCA_030686995.1 Artemisia argyi | reverse complement strand
ATCATAAAAATTGTGATTTTTAACTTAAGATTTGGGTTCTAATTAATATTCATCATTATATTCATTTCAGTTGGTTGCAGTTGAGTTTCGAAACAAATGGCAGAGAGCTTGCTGAAAATGTAGTCGTTTAATAGCATGCTGTTGAGGCAACATGATCAAGATCTCTTAATATTTTAATGATGACAAATAAACCATCAAAACACATAAAATAACAAACGTTAGCCAAAATTCCCCGAATCACATATCTGCTACTGGCGCGCCACCTACGCGTCAACGCGTGGGTGACGCGCTAGGCGTCTGTGAATTTCGGGACGAATTTTGAAAGTCGACTTTCCCCTTACCCGAAAAATGTGGATCTTTCAATACAGGTATGAATATGTTATGTGCTTAATTGAGAACACTTGAAACGAGTTTTGGGATTAGAGATATCCAACTTTTAAAGCACCCATTTACGGGAAAACGCCAACTCATGTTTTCTAGCTATCGACTCTAGCCAAGGCTTCTATAAACTTAGGGAGCTTATTTATTTCACGTAACATCATGTGAAAGCATCTATATGCTCATATCCCGTACTTACATCTTCTCTAATTACGTCGAGTCGTGAAAAGTCATGAGATACGAAACTATGGATTCTCGACGTTGTGTTACTTGAACTAATAAGTAACTTATGATTTTCTCAACTTATAATCTTAATTGTCTAAACCTTTTTCTCTTAATGACAATTAGATTATTTTCTCCTTAATTACTTTTCTTAATTATCTTCTTCAACAAAATACCACTTATCTCAAAACCATCAAACCCAATACCACCAAATATCCTTTCCAACATTCCCTTACACCACTTACACAAAAGTGTACTCTTGTCTCTTACACACTTTTGATCTAAGCCATTCAATTCAACCCATCTCAACCATCCATTTCCTTAAAACATCACTTACATATATCTTACCCTTCTCTTATATTCCTTACACATCTTCAATATCAACCGTCCAATTCAAATTAAACACATCTCAACCATCCTTCCAATCTCTTCTCTATTACAACACATGTGTTTAATCACAACCCTCTATTTCAAACCCAACTCAATCCCAACCATTGGATCACCTTCCTCCCCAAGCAAAAAGGACACTTTGATCTCACCCATTCATTTCAAACCAAAACCATCTCAACCATCCAATCTCTTACAACACATCTTAACCATCTATTTCAAACCAAAACAATCTCAACCCTCCATTTACCCTTTCCCCCAAGCAAAGGAATATCCTTTTGGAATATTCTCTTTTCTAACCCAACCATGGTTCACTCATCCAACCATGGTTAGTTCTCAACACTCAACCTTAACCCAACCTTGGTTAACCCAACCAACATACAACCTAACCCAGCTATGTTTACTTCTCTACACCCAACCATGGTTAACTCTTAACCACACCAAGGATGGAACATTCCCTTGTGTAAACCCTTTAACCTAACCATGGTTACCTCTATACACTTAACCTTCTATATCTAACCATGGTCAACCTCTAAACCGTGAACCTAACCATAGTTACACCTTAACCCTTCCCTTGAGGATTATCCCATGGCATATTCTCTTCTCTATTATGCCATGTGAGGAATACCATTTCTACCCCTACCAAAATGACCCTTTCTACTCTTCTACCCTTGGTATTTGGTTTTGTTATAAACACTTCACAAATGATTTTCCAAATTGTCTATTTGAGTTGGTAAACCTTAAATTGATTAATGTTAAGGTTTAGTGTGAAGTACAATTGGGGGTTTAGCAAGGTAAGGCATTTAGCCAAACACCCAAAGCCTCGGGAATATTTTCCCTGGGTGTCTGGCACGCCACCCACACGTCAACACGTGGGTGACGCGCCGGCCTCGGTAAAATATTCCCAAGTTTGGGTTTTGACTTTAAATACCATGCCTTGCCTCTTGTATTCCTCACCCCTTGACCTTATTCTTTCTCTATTCATTCTTTCTCTCTAATCTCTCTATCTCTACTCTTGTGTTCTTAATCTTTCACACTAACATCTATTGGAAGAACACATCTCATTGCAAGGGAAGAATCACAAGAACCTAATCCACTCTTGTGATTGTGTCGAGGGTCTTCTTATCTTTACCCTTTCTATTACAATCGAGTCTCTAGGTTAGGTTAGGGCTTGGTTGAATAAATAAACACTTATTCTTTCTATTTGTTTGTAAGGGAAGTCTTGTGTCTTAGTGACCAAGCCTAGATCATTGGGGATCTAGATTGAAGTCTTGTGTCTTTGTGACCAAGCCTAGATCATTGTGGATCTAGTTTGGGTTTGATAATTCTGGTGGGAAGTCTTAGTGGTCTTTGTGGTTAAGTCGAATCACAAGATTCTTTTGGGTGGTTTCCGAGAGCGGAATATCGTTGGGGAGTAGCTCTTCTTAGTGAGCACCGATCTTAGTGCATATCGGTGGAGTGAAGTTGTAACGGCTTGTAACCCACCGAAAGGATTATACTATATTAATAGTATCGATGTCGTGGATTCGCAACTGGACGTACGGATGGTATAAACCCCCCATCCCGAACCAGTATATATCGTGGTGTCATTTACTCGCTTTATATACTTTATTGTGATTATGATTGTGGTTGTTGGATTTGTTGTACAACCACTTGTTGATCTTTGAGGCTTAAAGTCATTAAACTTCGAAGAAGCCAAAAAGACCGTATTCACCCCCTCTCTACGGTTCTACAATTGGTATCAGAGCGGAATACTCAAGTTTTTAAGCATTAAAACCTTCCCAAGAAGCTGTTTTAAGTCAAAAACTTCTTTCTCAAAAATCTAAAATCCTAACCAAGATTTTTGACAAAGTTGAGTATAGATCCATGGCTCAAGAGAACTATGTTGAGGGGTGCTCTATGCAAAGACCACCTTTGCTAGAGACCAATGGGTTTTGTTTTTGGAAAACTCGGTTTGAGACCTATGTTAGGTCAAAAGATCTTGATTTATGGGAAATTATTCAAAATTGCAACTTTGTGTTCATGGTGGAAAACCCCAAAACAAAGTTGTTAGTGGAAAAGCCCAACTCGGATCTAAAATATGATGAGAGGAGGAAGCTTGGAAAAAATGATGAAGCAAAGATGTTGATCTACAATGCTCTACCTCGAAGGGAGTTCGAGAGAGTCCACGTTTGCAAGACCGCCAAGGAGATTTGGCACTCACTCATCATTTCTCATCAAGGGAATTCACAAGTCAAGGAGTGCAAGATCGACTTACTCATTCAAAAATATGAGAAGTTTTCGATCTCGGATGAAGAAACCATTGACAATGGTTACACACGGTTCAATGCTATTATCACAATCCTCACGGCTTTAGATCCTAGTTTTTACAACAAGAACCATGTGAGAAAGTTTCTTCAAGCTCTTCAGGTTAAGTGGAGGCCAAAGGTGACGGCTATTGAAGAAGCCAAGAACTTGGTGGAACTTCCTCTTGACGACCTAATCGGCAACCTCAAAGTGTATGAAATGATTTTAGAAAACGACAAGGTTGTTTCTAAAGAAAATAAGAAAGATGTTAAGTCACTAGCCCTTAAAGCTAAAGTCACTAGGGAACAAACTAGTGATGATAATGATGAAGGAAGTGATGAAGACGATGAAGAGCTCAATCTTAAGGCAAGGAACTTTAGGAAGTTCTTTAGATGAGAAGGTAACCCTAGGCTCGGTAATCGATTTGATAACAATGGTGATAGTAATGGTAGAAAGGTTAGAAGAGATCGTGGCTATAATAATAAAGGTGGTGGAAGCTCAAGGCGCGAATGCAAGTACTACAATTGTGGAGACAAGAATCACTTTATAAGTGAATCTCCAAAGCCCAAAGAAAATAGGGCATTTGTTGGCGGAGCTTGGAGTGATAGTGAAGACGGGAATCATTCGGAAAGAAATGCTACATGTCTCATGGCGTTTGAAAATCAAGATGTATCTCCAAAATCTTTTATTTCTAATAAAGATTTAAATATTCGTAATTTGCAAAAAGAGAATGAGGAATGTTTTAAAACTATTGAAAAACTTGTTGAGGAGAAACATTCTCTTAATGACAAGGTGTTTGAACTTGAACAAGAAGTAAAGAGGCTTACTCAACACAAAGAGGTGGTTGAACCTTACACAAGTTGTGAAAAACTTGTACATGAGGTTAACTCTTTGAATGACAAAATATCCAAACTTCAAAAAGAGTCATTAAGTTTTTCTAAATTTAAGAAAAGTAGCAATGATTTGGATGACATGTTAAGTCACCAAAAATTGTCCTAAGATAAAGAAGGTCTTGGATTTTCAAAAAATGAGAAAACTACTTCCGTAAGTTTAAGCAAACCAATAAAGTTTGTAAAAGAAGGACAAAATGAAAAACCAAATGTTTTGTCTAAAGTTCTTGTTAAACCAATTGTTCCTCAAAATCCTTTTGCAAAAACTTGAGGTATTCAAGCACCCGTTACAAGAAGAGAAACCTCAAAACAATTTTACAACCCGGTTTCATGTAATGGACTTGGATACACACAAGCTCGAGTCGACCATAAACCTATCTTGCCCACACCAAATATGAAACCGTCATATAGCCAAAGACATTCCTATCAGAGGAACATCGTCAAGAAGAAATTTTAACAAAAATCAAAGATCTTCACATCATGAATGTAACTCATCTCAAAGGAGAGACAACTCCTACCCAAACCAAAAATATTTTAGACCAAACATTTATCAAAATATTAGACCAAGTTTTCAACACCAAAGTAATTTTCAAAATAATAATTGGTCTATGTTCTCAAGGTATGGTCTAGAAACACGTAGTGTCTTACTTCAAGACCCAAGGATGTTCAACTTGGGAATGCTTTATACTAACCACAATGGACCCAACAAACATTGGGGACAAAGTTTTTGAGTTATATGTTTGTTAGGTATAGGCTTGGACCATAGATCATTGAAAGTGGTTGTTCCAAGCACATGACGTAGTAGAAGATTGTTTACTTCATAAGCAGCATGATGGTGTACATAAGTAAACTTTGAGGAAGGTTGTCGGTAGTCTTAACATCAATGGTGAATCTTTATCTCGTGGTCATGAAAAAAAAATCATCCATTAAAGTCGAGCTAAGTTTTCCCTTATGCTTATGAATCTTTATGTGCCTTAAATGTTAGTTGTTAAAAAATGCTATGTGTTTAGGAAATATAGTTATGTGCTTAAAACTTGCATAACTTGAACACATCATAATCTAAATCTTAGATCTTTAAGAACATCTAAAAACAATCAACAACTAAACCCAAAAGAAGAAATTAAGTTTTAAAAGTTGCTTTAATATTTTGATCATAATTTCTTCATCCGAACTCCGATTTAGTTGATTCAAAAGGCCACGGAAAGAGAAAAAGGAGATCTACATTATGAGAGTAAGTTGGGGTCTGTTCCTGGTGCGTTAGTGGCGCGTTGACACGTGGGTGATGCGCCAGCCTCGGTAAAGTTTTGCAAAATTTTTGAAAAACTTTTGTTTTGAGTTCGTGAGTCTTAAAACTTGTTTTACACACTCTATTGGAACCCTATTGAGTCTTTCTAAACATAAAACAAGTCAAAAGTAATTAGAAATAGGAAAACAATCTTTCAAACTGAAGTAAGATGTATAGTTGGTCATTTGTAAGGTCCTTTTGTGTGCTCTTAGAGCGTTTGTACTTATATGTGAAATATGTTTTGGTGCTATTTGCTTATATGCCCACTTGCCTTGATGATAGATGATTTAGTGCATATTGCTAACATGTTAGTTGCCTGCAACTATTAAAGATAGTAGATCATGTCATCACAACTTTCAAGTATTATATTTAATTAGACACTAAATGCACATTTACGTAATACTTAGACAAACAAGGTCTTGCAAGCAATAGGAATAGTAAAGCAATTTCGACTAATAAAGTTTTAGAATTACTTCATATCGATTTGTTTGGTTCATCACATATTCAAAGTTACGGAGGCAACTTCTATACTTTAACGATAATTGATGACTATTCACATTATATATGGACTCTATTTCTAGGTGCTAAGCAAGACGCCTTAGATAAGTTTAGAATCTTAGGAAGAAGATTAGAAAAACCCACGTGAGCTTTGATTTAAGCTAATCATAGTAGTTGATTTGATCATAGGGTGCAATTTGGGAATTTTGCGAACAATATGGAATCTCACATAACTCCTCGGACATTAGTCCTTCTCAAACCAATGAGGTTGTCCAAAGGAAGGACTAGAAGTTACAAGAGATGTGTCGTGCATTTTGCCGTGCAATCCATTTCGCAAAATTTTTGGTGTCATGTCCTAGAAACCATGTGTTACACTTTACTCTAGGAAAATACCTCTAAGACAATTAAGAAAGCTAAGGGATATCCAATATTAGAAGAGATGCATAAGCGAACCCTTAGGTCGCAAGTTAATAATACTTAGGATTTTTCATGACATTTCCCAAAATCACAATTGCACAATTTGAGTCATAGAAATGATTGTTCATGGTTGATATGGGACATAGGATGTTGCGTTACTTAGAGTCTTTAGAAAGACTATGCTTGCTTGATCCTTTCAAAACACTTAAAGTTTGGTTAGACAATGTGGTAAGGAATTATGTGAAAAGTATTGTATGGGTTAAGACTAATATAACTCCGAAGAAGTAGGAAATTTTATAGTCTTTGAGGTCACCTTTACATCATATAAGTATTTTCGTTGATTAATCTAGGGAGTAGGTAATACACGGTATTATTCACTCACTTAGGAATCCTCTTATGCCATGATTTGTTACTAGGTAGTAACTTGTGTAGATGTTACAAATTAAGTCTAGGCACACATGCACTTAAAAGAAATTGGATATCTATCACATCTCACCTTGAATATTTCGGCCTTACTTTGCACTCTTAAAGTGTTTATATATGAAATTATGTGCTCTAATTTGAATACGTTTATGCTCACTTGTGTAAGTGATATGTTTATGCTTGATTGATAGATCCGTTCTATGAGTAACTATGTGATGGTGTTATGTATGTGTTTAGCAACATTTGGGATACAATGCATTGAATGCGTATTATATGCGTAGGTTATGATGAATTGTGCATAACAATATATGATGCTTTGCTTTGACTAACCCATGTTGCAAGTATCAAAATGGTAACCTAACCCATATTTGGAACTTTCACATGTGAGGATCTCTCGTTTGTTTCATGTTGTGATTTCTATGTGTAGCTAGGCCACCGCAAAGGTGAGGTTCTTGACCCATGGATCCCCGCCTTAAAACAAGGGGGAGCAACGATCTAGGGGGAGCTATGTTCAAGGGGGAGCACGTTCGGGTGCTATTGGAACAAGCTACTTTCCCATTCTAATGGAAGTCCCACCTTTTTGATTCGACAAAAGGGGGAGAAAGAAAGCAAGAGCGTGAAGACCATTCAAGAAATGTTAAAGGCTTCACCAAATTACAAGGCAAAGGTCAAGACGCTAGCTACACTAAAGGCGCACTTTGTCTTCGCTAAGTTTTGTAATTTTATTTGCTTTCGGTTTTTATTTGTCATCATCAAAAAGGGGGAGACTGTTGAGGCAACATGATCAAGATCTCTTTATATTTTAATGATGATAAATAAACCATCGAAACACATAAAATAAAAAACGTTAGCCAAAATTCCCCGAATCACATATCTGCTGCAGGCGCGCCACCCACGCGTCAACGCGTGGGTAACGCACCAGGCGTTTGTGAATTTCGGGACGAATTTTGAAATTCGGCTTTCCCCTTACCTGACAAATGTGGATCTTTCAATACAGGTATGAATATGTTATGTGCTTAATTGAGAACACTCGAAACGAGTTTTGGGATTAGAGAGATCCAACTTTTAAAGCACCCATTTACGGGAAAACTCCAACTCATGTTTTCTAGCTATCGCCTCTAGCCAAGGCTTTTATAAACTTAGGGAGATTATTTATTTCATGTAACATCATGTGAAAGCATCTATATGCTCATATCCCGTACTTACGTCTTCTCTAACTACGTAACGGGTTTACTCCCTTATTGGTCAAATTAAGTCAAAGGTTACTTTGCGTAAACGCATCCTTTCCCACTTGGGTTATGCTTTACACTAAGGCAAAGCACTTAACTTGTTTGAACCAAGGTATTAGTTGAGAACGTCGAGTCATGAAAAGCCACGAGATATGAAACTATGGATTCTCGACGTTGTGTTACTTGAACTAATAAGTAACTTATGATTTTCTCAACTTATAATCTTAATTGTCTAAACCTTTTTCTATTAATGACAATTAGATTATTTTCTCCTTAATTACCTTTCTTAATTATCTTCTTCAACAAAATACCACTTATCTCAAAACCATCAAACCCAATACCACCAAATATCCTTTCCAACATTCCCTTACACCACTTACACAAAAGTGTACTCTTGTCTCTTACACACTTTTGATCTAAGCCATTCAATTCAAATTCAACCCATCTCACCATCCATTTCCTTACAACATCACATCTCTTACATATCTCTTACACTTCTCTTATATTCCTTACACATCTTCAATCTCAACCATCCAATTCAAATTAAACACATCTCAACCATCCATCCAATCTCTTCTCTATTACAACACATGTGTTTAATCACAACCCTCTATTTCAAACCCAACTCAATCCCAAACATTGGATCACCTTCCTCCCCAAGCAAAAAGGACACTTTGATCTCACCCATTCATTTCACACCAAAACCATCTCAACCATCCAATCTCTTACAACACATCTTAACCATCTATTTCAAACCAAAACAATCTCAACCCTCCATTTACCCTTTCCCCCCAAGCAAAGGAATATCCCTTTGGAATATTCTCTTTTCTAACCCAACCATGGTTTACTCTTCCAACCATGGTTAGTTCTTAACACTCAACCCTAACCCAACCTTGGTTAACCTAACCAACATACAACCTAACCCAACTATGTTTACTTCCCTACACCCAACCATGGTTAACTCTTAACCACACCAAGGATAGAACATTCCCTTGTGTAAACCCTTTAACCTAACCATGGTTACCTCTATACACTTAACCTTCTATATCTAACCATGGTTAACCTCTAAACCTTGAACCTAACCATAGTTACACCTTAACCCTTCCCTTGAGGATTATCCCATGGCATATTCTCTTCTCTATTATTCCATGTGAGGAATACCATTTCTACCCCTACCAAATTACCCTTTCTACTCTTCTACCCTTGGTATTTGGTTTTGTTATAAACACTTCACAAATGATTTTCCAATTTGGCTATTTGAGTTGGTAAACCTTAGATTGATTAATGTTAAGGTTTAGTGTGAAGTACAATTGGGGGTTTAGGAAGGTAAGGCATTTAGCCAAACACCCAAAGCCTCGGGAATATTTTCCCTGGGTGTCTGGCGCGCCACCCATGCGTCAACGCGTGGGTGACGCGCCGGCCTCGGTAAAATATTCCGAAGTTTGTGTTTTGACTATAAATACCATGCCTTGCCTCTTGTATTCCTCACCCCTTGCCATTCTTATTTCTCTCTACATTCTTTCTCTCTAATCTCTCTATCTCTACTCTTGTGTTCTTAATCTTTCACACTAACATCTATTGGAAGAACACATCCCATTGCAAGGGAAGAATCACAAGAACCTAATCCACTCTTGTGATTATGTCGAGGGTCTTCTTATCTTTACCCTTTCTACTACAATCGAGTCTCTAGGTTAGGTTAGGGCTTGTTTGAATAAATAACACATATTCTTTCTATTTGTTTGTAAGGGAAGTCTTGTGTCTTAGTGACCAAGCCTAGATCATTGGGGATCTAGATTGAAGTCTTGTGTCTTGGTGACCAAGCCTAGATCATTGGGGATCTAGTTGGGGTTTGATACTTCCGGTGGGAAGTCTTAGTGGTCTTAGTGGTAAGTCGAATCACGAGATTCTTTTGGGTGGTTTCCGAGAGTGGAATACCGTTGGGGAGTAGCTCTTCTTAGTGAGCACCGATCTTAGTGCATATCAGTGGAGTGAGGTTGTAACGGTTTGTAATCCACCGAAAGGATTATACTAGAGTAATAGTATCGGTGTCGTGGATTCGCAACTGGACATACGGATGGTATAAATCCCCCATCCCAAACCAGTATATATCGTGGTGTCATTTACTTGCTTTATATACTTTATTGTGATTGTGATTATGGTTGTTGGATTTGTCGTACAACCACTTGTTGATCTTTGAGGCTTGAAGTCATTAAACTTTGAAGAAGCTGAAAAGACCGTATTCACCCCCCCCCCCCCTCTACGGTTCTACACATGCAAACAAACATGTAGTAACCTGCAACTTTCTTAATCCTTTATTTCTTCAGTTGATCAAAATTTTTAGTTTGGCATTGTTTCAACTGAATATGAACAACCTGATGTGAGGAATTACTTAAACATGCAGTCAATAATGTTGGTGTGATAGATAAAGAGCTTGGAAATTGTCGCTCATGTGAGCCAGGTGATGCACATGTTGATACATAACCTACTGATGATCACTTTCTTCTGATGCTTCCCCCGACACATATCATGGTTTCAGTGGTGGTTAAGTCTTGATTTCATATCATTGCACATCACTTAAATCATAAGTCTGGAGTTGGCACTACCTGCAGTTAGGACGGGTTTGTAACGTGTCAAATAATTTCAATACAGGTAGGAAGTATTTTATACGTTAATTGCTTGTGATTGTCGCAATGTAGAATAATGATGAACTAGAAAGAGATGTCAATGTTGTTTAGCATTCACTCAAAAATTTGTTGTGGGAAGATTGACCAGCTTTACTAAATAGTAATATTTTGTATGTTGTTACCTTATGGTAGGACTTGCTTAATTCAGGGGTGTGTTGGGACTGTTCTAAGACTTATTAAGTTTAAAAAGGTGTTTGGGATTGGCTTAATAGTTGGATTCAAAGGTGCTTAGGATTGGTTTTTATATTTGAATTCAGGGGTGCTTAGAAAAGTCTTTACTTTAACATGTGTACCTATTAGTTTTTCAGTTTTGAGTCATTTAATTGGGGTTTCTTGATACGCTATAAATGCTTCTTCCATGGTGTTTATTGCAGGTCTATTCTTACCCACATATGCTCTATATCATTTTCAACATGGAGATATCTTTCGTTGAAAGAGTTGGTAAAACTAAAATCTTTGTACATCATGATCAATTGTTAATCTATGATACATTGAGATGTCTTGAAAACTATGCCAAATATACGCCTTCAAGTGAAGAAGTTTTATGGAGTTTGATAGAAATATAGGCTGCTAGCAAGAAATGGAAGAACAACTCCTGACACAAGAAGAAAATTAGACAACACCTCAATATACATTAAATTTTGTACGTACTTATCATTGGCATATAATTATAATTCAAGTATGTAATGGAGGTATACACTTAAATGTTTCTACTTCTCATTTTTTGGTTATGGTTCCTTTCTTACTTTCGAAATAAATAATTATGAGGTGTTACAAGTTGGGGTGTTATAGAATTTGATTATCGGTAACTACACAGACAAAACTACCAATTTTGTATACAAGGACCGGAAGTATTAAATTAACTTTAAAATTATCCAATTTTGTTACTTTAATACAATTTTTCTTTTTATATATTCGTGTAACTAATTACATATTTTTTGTGGTCTTTTTTTTTTATTATTATTATACTCACTAAAACGATTTCATAGAGCTAGCCCACCCATCGGGCGGGTCTTGAAGTTGGTATATATATATATATATATATATATATATATATATATATATATATATATATATATATATATATATATATATATATATATATATATATATATATATATATATATATATATATATATATGTGTGTGTGTGTGTGTGTGTGTGTGTGTGTGTGTGTGTGTGTGTGTGTGTTACTAACTATATATATATAACTAAGCATAATATAGAAGCATGGAATAACTAGGCAGTAATCTAAGCATATGAATTTTAGCAATGAATTTAAAAGAGAAACGTACCTTTTATCTTCGATTGATATTCTTCATTATCTTCAAGATAACGCATGGACTTATAGAAGCGGATGAATTTCTAAGTATGTCGAAGAAGGGTTAATGACATATAATAGCAACGTACTTTTCCATTTGTGTCATTATCAGATATGAACTAAAAATATTACCACAATACCCATCAAACTTTGCCATTTTTGTGCCGATATCATCAACTTCGCCATTTTTACTTTCAAAATTCACGTCATGTGAAACATGTACATGTCATGCCCTTTTTTTTGTACCGTTAGGTTCCATGTCAGCCCTTAATACACACTGTTAGGTTGTATATGTTAGTGTTAGGGTTATATGTGTTTTGATTGGGGAAGACGACCTAACGGTGTGTATAAGGGGCTGACATTGAACCTAATGGTACAAAAGAAGAGGCATGACATGTACATGTGTTACATTACGTGAATTTTGAAAGTAAAAATGGCGAAGTTGCTGATATAGGCACAAAAATGGCAAAGTTCGATGGGTATTGTGTTAATATTTTTAGTTCATATCTGATAATGACACAAATAAAAAAGTATGTTGCTATTATATGCCATTAACCCGTCGAAGAATGATAATTTAGCTAGTTGGTCCCAATTGTCTTACTTGTCCAAAATTGTTTGACCCGTACATGTTTTGCATTTGACTAGGATGCATGTATGATGGAAGTATTCCCCAAGGATGAAAACTTGGTTGATGTGAATAATTCCTCATCGGGTTACTAGTATTAGGGAAGTTTTGTCTACCCCGATTTTTTCTAGGTTGAGGGGTTTTGGATCGGGGATGAGGACTATTTGGTCTCCTTTGAGGTGGAGTTTTATATCTTAATTTGGGTTTAGAATATCCGACTTCGGTTTTTAAAGATAGTTTGTAAAGAGTTTTTACTTCTTCATCGCTAGCAATGGGTACTTTTCTATTTTTTTATAAGTATATACTTAGGTTTTGACTCTAAAGGTTTTTGTTTACTAAACTCACATTCAAACTTTACATTTTTAGTTCCACTAGTTGAAGCTTCGGTTGAGTTAAATCCTAAGCCGGTTTTATTTCCGGATGCTCTTTGTACACTTATTATTTTCTTAAGTGAATGACTACTGTTTCAAACTTGTCAAGTTTGCAAATTTCTTCCTTAAGGTTTTTGTTTTCATTTTTGAGGTCTAGACATGTTTTACATTCTATAAAAATTTCTTTACCTTTTTTTAAATGTTGTAGTTTAGTTTCTAATTCAAGTACTTCATTTTCTAATCGATTATTAATATGTTTTAGTGATTTATTTTTAGCCATGACTTTTTTACTTAGTTTGCATAACCTATTATATTCACTATCGAAGTCCTTTTCGTCTAATGATAGAGTTTCGTCACTAAAGTATTTGGTTTCGGAAAGTACCTCAATGGATGCCTTAGCCATAAGACACTTTTCTTCCTTTATGCTAACTTCATGTTACGTCTTTTATGATCATTTTGACGATGCATCGATTTTAAAATCAAAATGATCTAAATGGCACTTGTATTTGCCTATAAATATCTGCTTTGGATATTTTTCAAAGAAAATATAAGGAAATGATCCCTTATTCTAATTTAGTGGTGGTAGATGAAGTGTTAACTTCTATTGAGAGCAATAAAGACAATAAAAATTATCTTTGAAGAAACTCATGGTTCTTCTATATATTTGCATCATCATTGACTCGGTATGGTACAACTGGTCATGCCACATAATAATGTAATCTTGGCACATAAATTTATGATATGGCTTGTTGAGGAAGAAGCAAGAGAATATAATGCATCATTAATATGAAATTTCGTTCCTCGTAACAAGTTTATATTTTATTTTATGGAGTGTTCATGTAAATCTCAAAATATATTAGCATAGATTTTTACATCTATGGAGATAGTGTGTAATATATCTGACACACTTATATTCTTTCTTACATGACATTTTCTTTTACTCCGTACTTATTTTGCCACTTTAGTGGTTGGTTAATTTTCATTTTACTATATGACCATATCTATGACCTTAATAAATGATCGTTAATCATTTATCGTTATACGATCGCATTCACCTGAGGGAATTGAGATCTTATGTTGACCATTTTATCACATTCACTTAATGGAATGGAGGTCATTATGTTGATCATTTCATCACATTCACTTGAGGGAATGGAGATTTATACGTTGATCTATTCATCACATTCACTTGAGGGAATGGAGATCTTACGTTGACAATTTCATGATACTTTTCAAACCATGTTCTCAATATCGCTATTATAGAAGCATGTTCGAGACTTTTTAAAATAGAGAATGTTTTCTTAAACATCTCCTCATCAGTATCATTTAAATCACAATTTTTTTTCTTTTGTTCAGATCTAACACCGACAATCGTGAGATTTAATGCGTTACACTTTTTATTTCTTGCAACATGAGGTACATATCTAGAAAAATCTAAAATTCATTAATATGCATACATATTTTTAATTTAGTAACAGATATGATCATTAAAATTGTTTTAAAAAAAAACAACATATTTAACAAAAGTTATGCATATATACTTTCGAGTTGTGACAATATCATCGATTTTCTGTTTTTTCTTTCTAAAAGAAATGGTTACAAAATCAAAAAAATTGCATCACACATCCCTCTTTTTTCTTTTTTTAAGAGTATAATATAAATAACAATCAATATGTCTAAAATATCATTTTCACGTTACTATGAAAAAAATGCAAATAAATAAGTATAGTATAAACAAGCAATTAATTTATTTAAGTAATAATAATAGAACTTTAAAGTTCGATAAATACATAACACGAGATTGTGTTATTTGATTCCCTTGAGGGAATCATAATAAAACTTGAGGTTTTATTTTCTTTTAACATAACACGAGGTTATATTATTGATTCTGTTAATTGAATCAAATTAGAACACATTGTTCTATTTTTTTCTTTTCATTCATAACGTGAGGTTATGAATTATATTAGAACTTGAGGTTCTAATTTATTTATTTTTTATAATTTATTTTTTATTTTTTTATGTTCAATGGCGATTCCTAAATTTAATGGTACCATGTGGTATTTTAGTGATACCGTGTCCATGTTTGACGAATTTTCACTGTTTCCTCTAGATTCCTGCATCCCTAACCTCAAACCTGCAATATTTTGCAAACTCTCATGCACCCTAAGATTCCCTCACTACATCATATGACACTTCCACCAACTTTAATTCAAATGCCACAACTCTTGCCTATAAAAAGGCTCACCATTACAAGTATCACTTGCCTCTCATCTTCAACCTTCCCTTACACACTCACCATGTCTTCCACTCAAGATTCACCAACTCACATCTCTAAGAAACCTAGGATCACAGTTAGACCCCCAACCAAAATAACCTTTAAACCACCACAACTACAAGCCGTCATGTTCATTAACTTAACCAATGACAATGATAATGAGGAAGTTACCACACCACCTTCCCAAAGCACTCCTTGCTCTCCTACACCACTAAATGCTCCATCAAAGACTTCCTCCAATGGAACTACTTTATCTTCCTCATCATCATTTGGTACTCGTATATCCTCTATGGATATGTCATTCACTCTATCACCCATTACCCCGTTGGATTATGTTATGCTAACCGCATCACCACCATACTCACCACCACCTCCACAAGGTGTTAGAGTCTTTGTGTAGTGCACTTGCATTACTTGTAGCTTACTTGTTGTATCTTGATATACATCAAGTTTTCATAGTCTTGTTTGGTTATTTTGTGTGGATTATTGTGATCTTATTGAGGTCTTGAAGATCTGTTGTTGCTAGTGTGTTAGTGTGTTGATCAAGTGGATCAAGAGTAGAGTGTGAGGATCGTGTTGATTGTGTGATAAGTAAGGATCATGTAGATCGTATGATAAGTAAGGATCGTGTAGATCATGTGATAAGTAAGGATCTTGTGGATCGTGAGTGAGATTGGTACTAGCTAGATTAGTACTCGACATTTAGCTTAGTGTCAGAAATTGTGATAAGCAAAGTCGTATGGTTTTCTCCGCCTGAAGGGAGCTTTGTTGACATAGTGCTTAGAACTCTTGAGTTGGGTACTCGGCGAGTGGAGTAGGGTAAAGAAGAACTTCGTGGCCGAACCACTATAAATCTCGTTGTCTTGGTTTGATCTTTCCACCTCAACTCTTTATATTTATTGTTTACATTAGATAGTATAGATAAGAGTTCATATTGGCATTTGTTGATTTCACAACAGAATTGAATCTATGTTTTTCAAAGAAACATTCTTAATTAAGGAAAATAAATTGGTAAAACTATTCAACCCCCACCCTTCTAGTTTTCCACAAGAACAACTACTTCCTAACACGACTCTTAAGTAGGATATCAAACTGATCACAAAAAGCATCCATTTACCAAGGTAAGTCATAGACGTGAGCCTCATATCTGTCAGAAAAATCAAAGTCATCAACTTCAAGCTGCTGACCTCCTCCAGACGAGGACATATACCTAGCCATATCATCATCAGGTTCAAATACTTCATCCTCATCAGACTCACCAAGCTTACCAAACTCAAAACCCGCAAGAGACAAATCAGGTTTGCTAGAACAAATACAAGTCTTCTTGGGAGGCTTAATAGTTGGGCTACTAGATTTATTCTGGTTATATTCCTGCTTGCCATTGTCGTTCACCTGCTCTGTCTATGTATAACCCGTGGTTTTCAAGTTTCCACATTCTTCATCCTTTACCATGTCATTCAATACGTCGAAAGTGTTTAACACAGAAATATTCATTCCACCACAAGCATATAGCGTTGTAGTAGCCTTACCTTTGTCATTTAGCCTCGATACATTCATACCAGAATTAGATGGAACATTTTGTTCTTTAGGACCAGAGGTAGAAATGCCCCCACGATCATTAGCCAGTTTAGAAACGAGGTGATAGAAATTCGGCTTTGTTTTATTAAGTCTGATTCCACTCACTGGGTGGGATTTAGGCTGATTAGAATTAGCTTTGTGATTATTATTCTTCCCTTTGTTTCCCTTATGTGTGATATCCATAAAACCATCATTTTATACATCCACAGTTACATCAATTTTCTCGAATTTTTGTTAACTCTTAATTTAAAAACTTAAATACAAAACTATTGTATTTACAAACATATTTACATGATAAAGTAATATTTTATCTTATATCGTTTTCTTTTCTTTTTATATTTTTTGCAATGTTGCAAAAATAGGCCTAGGCGGCCTTGTAATTGGCGATTACAAGGTACATGACCTTCTACCTTGTTGATTTTTACAAGGTAATCAGCCTTGTAATCGGCAATTATAAGGTAATCGGCCTTGTAATCGGTTATTATACGCTACAGGGTGGTCAACCACCTCACTACCGACTCACGATTTTTGCAACATTGAGTTTTTGCACTCAATCGAGATAAAATTAGAGTCGTCATAATAGGCCTTTCAATGGGTAAGGATGGCAACATGTCGGGAAATTACTAGATCGTATTTCCCATCTCCATCCCCATTTCCTACTCCCATCCTTATCCCCACCCCAATCCTTATGGGAGTAATTATGCATCCCCAGCTCCGTCCCCAACAGGGATTGGGGAACCTCGTGAAATTTCGAGGATTTTCTATCGCTATCATATCAAGTAAACATAAAAATACACGAAATCATCAAAAATATAAGAATCTGACGTATAAAGTGTCTTAAGAAACGTACATCATTCATACTTAAATTAATTAATGTTAACCTAACTTTAAAGCATCATAGATATTGAGACAGATATAATCTAAGAATAATGTGCATTGTATGTGTGTATTCGGACTAGGGTTCTAAAAGGCGCACCATGGCAGCGCTAAGGCGCGAGGCGTGGCCTTCACGTTACGAAATAGACCAAGGTGTCGGCTCTAGGCATGGCATAAGATGAGCCGTGAAAAGGCACGCTAAGGCGCAAGACGTGACACCTCTTTGAAATTCAACTTCGTTGAAAAAGATTTTTCTTTAAAGAAATAAAGAATATTACATGGAATATTTCTTGACTTAATTCATTATGTATAACACTGTTAATACGAATAATGTCTAAAAAGGTTATTTATATTTTTCAGTTTCTCTATGTTTTGATAATAATAAAATGTAAAAACATTCTATGTCAGTTTACATAAACAAGTTATTAGTCGTAAATTTCCATTTCGACGTAAATTATTAAAGGTATGAACAATAAAAATTAAACTTGATGGATGATCAAAGAAATGATTTTGTCATATACCCTCTCATGCAACAAGAAGTCTTTCCTCTTAAGCAAGGGCATTCCTAAACTTGCTTTCTCTCCCTTCTTGTCTTAGTTTTAAAATTACATTTTTAATATTTAACAAAACATTTTACAAAAATAATTAGACAAATTATTTTTATATATTTAAAAACTATTCAAAAAAACTTATTTTCACTCAAAACAGAAAACACCTCTACATGTTAAACAAGCAACCAGAAAACACCTTATTATGGTTGCAACCATAGTTTATGTGTCCTCTTTATTCATCCATATGAGCCTTGATTTCCTAATTCTTGTGGTGTGATGCGTTGATGCTTACAGCTCTGCGCCTTGACATGACACCTTATCATAGTTGCAACCATGGTTAATGTATCATTTTTATTTGACCATATGTGCCTCGATTTCCTCATGCTTGCGGCGTGATGCACCGGTTTTTGCAGCGTCCTTTACTGATACATCGTTGATGCCCGCTGCATTGTTGCGTGCTTCGTTCAGTCTTGGTTTTCTAATGGCTGGTTCATCGAACATTAATGATACTTTGTAGCATCCCCATATTTAGAAAAATTATTTTAGCTTACATAATTTTGGGTTAATGAGGTTTAGTGAACAAAGCAGCCCATTTATTGGTTCCCTAGCTTCCTAATTGAGTTTAGTCAAATTTAATATTAAAATCTGGCTATTGTTCACAAATTAATCTTTTAATAATCACTCAAATGGCTACTATTCACAAAATAGTCATTCGATAATCACCCAATAATCTGGATTACGTGGCATCCCGTGTTATTAGTGCGGATCACGGTTTTGTTAGTGAGTTTTAGCAAATTTCCACCTAAACATGTGTCTAATTACATGTTTAACATGTGTAATCCACTATTGATGATTATAGAAGTTGGTTAGCATCTTTTGCATAATGACATTTGTTCTACCTTTTTCATCTGAAAAGAAACTCATAATACTTTCGTGTTTTTTGTTGCTAAATTTTTGATCTTTGTGTTGGAATATGCGCTATATTGTATTTAGCAGGATTATACACTTGAGAATGTTAGCGCTATCGATTGTAAGAGGCTGTGATGATTTTGAGTATGTTCGATAAAGCTGAGATGGTCTGCAGTTTGGCGGGGCATCTTATTACGATTGCAGCCATGTCAGATGTATCTTTATATTCGATTTTTTTTACCTATCTGAGCCTGTTATACAATGTTATTGCCGCTCCTTATAGTGTGATTTGTTGGTGCTTAAAGCGTATTTTGATGAGGCTTACATCATGGTTCACTGATGCCCGACTGATAATTGCTTTGTTAATGTGTACTAGTGGGTTGTGTTGATTAATCTTTGACAAATATAACGTGGTGATTATCTGCAATTTGGCATGGCAGGTTACTGACTTTGCAGCCGTTGCGGATTAATCCACTTCTTTTCGATTGTTTATAAATCCGACCCTTTGATAATGCTATTGCAACAGTATTCACTCCTTCAAATTTTACTAGATCCATATATATATATATATATATATATATATATATATATATATATATATATATATATATATATATATATATATATATATATATATATATATATATATATATATATATAGGGTGGGGATACAATGAGAAGCCCTTAAAATGAGAAGGATGAGAAGCCATCTCAACCATTGGATTATGTTTACTAAAAAAAAAGGAGTGTTATTATAGTAAATAATTAAAGTTTGAGGGGTAAATCTGTAGCATTTGAATGTCAAATAACTTATCAGCATAACGACATAAAAATCTGATCCCCTTTTCATTTCAAACCCTAATTTCACACATACTGCACCACCAATAACCACCAATCATCATCACACCACCCAATCACCACCGCACCACCCATCACCATCACACCACCCAATCACCATCGCACCACCAATAACCATCGCACCACCAATCACCATCGCACCACCAATAACCACCGCACCACCAATCACCATAGCACCACCAATAACCACTGCACCACCAACCACCATTGCACCAGCAATAACCACCATACCACCAATCACCATCGTACCAGCAATAACCACCACACCACCAATCACCAACTGATGCAGTAGCTATTGAACTGAGATGCAGTAACTTTAAGTTTGCGGCATATAAGCATAAGTTAGGTTAGATGTAGTCTGTGCCATGTGTGAAAGTGACTTTGTATTCTTCATTTTTTATCTGATGCAGTAGCTATTGAACTGAGATGCAGTAACTTTTAGTTTGTGGCATATAAGCATAAGTTAGGTTAGATGTAGTCCGTTTCATGTACGAAAGTAACTTTGTATTCTTGATTTTTTATCTGATGTAGTAGCTATTGAACTGAGATGCAGTAACTTTTAGTTTGCGGCGTATAAGCATAAGTTAGGTTAGATGTAGTCCGTTTCATGTACGAATGTGACTTTGTATTCTTGATTTTTTATCTGATGCAATAGCTATTGAACTGAGATGCAGTAACTTTTAGTTTGTGGCGTATAAGCATAAGTTAGGTTAGATGTAGTCCGTTTCATGTACGAAAGTGACTTTGTATTCTTGATTTTTATCTGATGCACTAGCAGTTGAACTAAGATGTAGTAGCTTTTAGCTTGTGGTGTATGAGAACAAGTTAGGTTAGATGTAGTTTGTGCCATGTTCGAAAGTGACTTTGTATGCTTGATTATTTATTTGATGCAGTAGCTATTGAACTAAGATGCAGTAACTTTTAGTTTGCAGTGTATAAGCATAAATTAGGTTAGATGTAGTCCGTTTCATGTACGAAAGTGACTTTGTATTCTTGATTTTTTATCTGATACACTAGCAGTTGAACTAAGATGCAATAGCTTTTATTTGGGGCATATGAGAATAAGTTAGGTTAGATGTAGTTTGTGCCATGTGCGAAAGTGACTTTGTATGCTTGATTATTTATCTGATGTAGTAGCTATTGAACTGAGATGCAGTAACTTTTACTTGCATAAGCTTATGATGCAGTTGATCCCAATGGAAATATTACAATCAAGTGGGACATTATTAGTTGGACTCATGATGGCTATTTTCTAAGTACTAATTTACTCATTGTTTTGAATTTTCCAATCATCCATAGTTTATGTCAAAGCTATTTCATTAAAGATTTAATATATTAGATGTTGAAACTTTTTCGTTCTCTGTAAATTTACCCTGTTCTACATGTTTGATATTCTAATGAGTTTGATAATTTGTTTAGGCGGTTGTTACCATGTATAACTTGCAGCAATACCGTCACATTTCACCTCCGGGGTGAACCTTAGGATGGACATGGGCTGAAAAAGAGGTAATATGGAGCATGATGGGTGGTCAACCAACTGAACAAGGAGATTGTTCAAGATACAAAACTACATCTCCACACTGCTGCAAGAAAACACCTTCAATCGTTGATTTTTAAATATTTGTATATTGTTTATGAAAGAGCATTGTAGACACAAATTGTCAAGTTGGTTTTTTTTATATATAAGTTGTACATGTATATTGTTTATGACATGCATTTAAGAGTTTGTATATTGTTTATTAATTTTACAAAATGAGTCAGTACTTCATTTCATCCTTTTTATAAGTTGTACATGTTTATAATGATACAAAATGTGTTTGTTTGCTTATTAGTATGAGTGATGCACCTGGTTTTTAAATTTGATGTCGTAGGTGTTTAGTTGTCACGTATATGCCTACATTAGGTTACCTATAGGTTGCAGTATGGGTTAAAATGTGTTTGTTTGGTTATTTGTATGAATGATGCACTTGATTTTGAAATGTGATGCAGTAGGTATTTAGTTGTCACGTACATGGCTAAATTAGGTTACCCGTAGGTTGCATATTCTACTGCATCACTATGTATATTCTACTGCATCACTATGTATATTCTACTGCATCACTATACACTAAACAAAAAATCCTATACTTAGATAGTATTACTGCATCATAATGTTACATATTACTTCATCACTTTGTATATTCTACTGCATCACTTTGTATATTCTACTTCCTTGCAATACACTAAACAAAATACCACAATGGAGTAAATTATTTAAAATGAGAAGAAAGATACTTGGTATATTTTGGAAACACTGAGATAGTATTTTATTGTAGTTTGGTAATCAATGTTATACGTCTCACAAAAGAAAACATGTCTTTGAAAGTAATGCTTCAATATCTATACTTGAAGTTATACAGAATTTCTTTAAATAGATTACAAAAATCATGTTCATTAACGATTTTATGGCTAAATTAGGTTACCCGTAGGTTGCATTATGGGTCAAAATGTGTTTGTTTGCTTATTTGTATGAACGATGCACTTGATTTTCAATTGTAATGGAGTAGGTGTTTAGTCGTCACGTGTATGCAAGGTTAATTAGTCGACTTTCAAGGTTTGAAAAGTAATAACGACAGTAACTTGTATAAACATGATAGTGAAATGTTAAATACAAAAATTGTATATGGTTAGGTGAAGGAAATACTAGTTGTCTACGGAATCACTAGTATCAATGAATTGAATGTGTATGGCTAACTTAGTTTACCCGTAGGTTGCATTATGGGTCAAAATGTGTTTGTTTGCTTATTAGTATGAGTGATGCACTTGGTTTTTAAATTTGATGCCGTAAGTGTTTAGTTGTCACATATATGGCTACCTTAGGTTATCTATAGGTTATAGTATGGGTTAAAATGTTTATTTGCTTATTTGTATGAACGATGCACTTGATTTTGAAATGTGACGCAGTAGGTGTTTAGTTGTCACGTATATAGCTAAATTAGATTACCCGTAGGTTGCATATTCTACTGCATCACTATGTATATTCTACTGCATCACTATGTATATTCTACTGCATCACTACACACTAAACAAAAAATCCTATACTGAGATAGTATTACTGCATCATAATGTTACATTTTACTACATCACTTTGTATATTCTACTGCATCACTTTGTATATTCTACTGCCTTGCAATACACTAAACACAATAACACAATGGAGTAAATTATTTAAAATGAGAAGAAAGATACTTGGTATATTTCGGAAAGACTATGATAGTATTTTATTATAGTTTGGTAATCAATGCTATAAGTCTCACAAAAGAAAACATGTCTTGAAAGTAATGCTTCAATATCTATACTTCAAGTTATAAAGAATTTCTTTAGAAAGAATACAAAATTCATGTTCATTAACGATTTAATGGCTAAATTAGTTTACCCATAGGTTGCATTATGGGTCAAAATGTGTTTATTTGCTTATTTGTATGAACGATGCACTTGATTTTCAATTGTAATGGAGTAGGTGTTTAGTCGTCACGTATATGCAAGTTTAATTAGTCGACTTTCAAGGTTCGAAAAGTAATAACGACAGTAACTTGTATAAACATGATAGTGAAATGTTAAATACAAAACTTTTATATGGTTCAGTGAAGGAAATACTAGTTGTCTACGGAATCACTAGTATCAATGAATTGAATGTGTATGGCTAACTTAGTTTACCTGTAGGTTGCATTATGGGTCAAAATGTGTATGTTTGCTTATTAGTATGAGTGATGCACTTGGTTTTTAAATTTGATGCCGTAGGTGTTTAGTTGTCACATATATGGCAACATTAGGTTACCTATGGGTTCCAGTATGTGTTAAAATGTGTTTGTTTGCTTATTTGTATGAATGATGCACTTGATTTTGAAATGAGACGCAGTAGGTGTTTAGTTGTCACGTATATAGCTAAATTAGGTTACATGTAGGTTGCATATTCTACTGCATCATTATGCATATTCTACTGCATCACTATGTATAATCTACTGCATCACTATGTATATTGTGATGCAGTAACTGTTTACATTGTGATGCAGTAACAGTTTACATTGAGATGCAGTATAAAAATGAGATGAAGTACAAAATACATCCAAGTTTACATTGAGATGCAGTACAAAATACATTGTGATGCAGTCACAGTTTACATTGTGATACAGTAATAGTTTACACTGTGATGCAGTAACAGTTCACATTGTGATGCAGTAACAGTTTACATTGAGATGCAGTATAAAAATGAGATGAAGTACAAAATACATCCAAGTTTACATTGAGATGCAGTACAAAATACATTGTGATGCAGTAACAGTTTACATTGTGATACAGTAACGGTTAACACTATGATGCAGTAACAGTTCACATTGTGATGCAGTAACAGTTTACATTGAGATGCAGTATAAAAATGAGATGCAGTACGAAATACATCCAAGTTACATAATTTTTTTACATTGTGAAGCAGTAACATTTTACATTGAGATACCCAGATACAAGCCATTTAAGATGGAATCTGTCATTATTCTCATTACAAATATATTTATATATTTTTTTCTATAAGCTCATACATGATAATAATGATAATGGTAACTTGTAACGACCAAAAATAGGATCTTGAGCAACGTTATTTCAATCATTCTTTCTTCTTTTCTTTCACCTCGTCAATCTTGTATGGTGCAGCAGTGTATGCATAAATCTGAAAGCCAACAAAAAACACCATCTCCATGATCACCAATGCGTTTGCAATGCTTGATGGATATGTGACACATCCGGCCAAAAATGATCTGCTGTAATTATGCCCACTTCCACCAAACCACTTAATACAATTCCCTGAAAATAAGCATACATAATAGTAC
>JARVZY010006930.1:0-24939 GCA_030686995.1 Artemisia argyi | reverse complement strand
CATCAACATCGGATCGATTACTGGTCTAAGTCGTGGAGATCTACCTGGCGGTCTTGCATATTCTGCTTCAAAGACGGGTGTTAATACGTTAACCAAGGTTAATCTTTAATCCATCTTTTAGTTTCCATAAAGCCATTTTAGTATATATGTTTCTCCTTCATTGAATATAATCTAATAAGATCTAATGATTTGAACAGATCATGGCTTTGGAATTGGGTATGTACAACATCAGGGTAAATTCAATAAACCCGGGGTTGTTTAGGTCTGAGATCACAGAAGGTCTAATGGAAAAAGAGTGGCTAAACAATGTTGCTCAAAGAAGCGTTCCTTTGAGAACATATGGTACCGCTGATCCAGCCTTGACGAGTCTTGTCAGATATCTAATCCATGACTCGTCCGAGTATGTTAGTGGCAACGTATTTATAGCCGACGCGGGAGTTACCTTACCCGGTGTCCCAATTTTCTCTTCACTTTAGACCCCCGGATGCAATCAAAGCCACCGCTGCAGAGTAATGAACAAAATTTTGTCTTGTGCCTGGATTTCTTAGTTAACGGCACGTGAAATACCCATTGGTAGCCATCTTTGAACATTTTTGAATTTGTTGTCTTCATTGCATAAAATGTTAAGAAAAGTAACTCATTCGGATGGGGCAAATCCGAAAATGATATAGTTCGATTGTGCTTTGTTAAAAAAATAAATAAATAAATAAATAAATTTAAAAAAAAATAATAAAAAAAAAAAAAAAAAAAAAAAAAAAAAAAAAAAAAACGTACAGACAAATTTCGTCTTGTACTTACTTTGACCATTAAAAGAAACTTGGAACATTTCGCATATGTGGTTTTGATGATCGTATTGCTAATTAGAATGGCAAAGCTATAATAATCTAGAGTTGGTCGATCTTTTGGCACGTTTTTTATGCCTCCTCACCACTGCTGAAAACACGAGTTAGTCAAGAGAGTTGTTTATTTCCTAACCACTTCCAGGAATTCACATAATTAGAGTAATTGTTAGAATTGTAAACATTTGGATCAGAATCTTTTATTAGAAAAAAGAATTGTCAAAATGTGTTGGAGAAGAAAAATAATGCAACATTTGTGATTCACGTAATGAAGACGTGTTAGATTTTGGTTCACTTGCAAAAACGTGCAATATTTTCTTTTATTTCCAATTAATAATACTGCATGAAAAAGACGACCAAAAATCAAAAATAAACTAACGTGGTTGACAAACCGAGCCTAATTTTTACTTGTCCGTCTAGAACAATTCATTTAAGATGTGTTTTATGGATATTAGATCTTTTTTTCAAAGTAATTAGATAAAACTAGTAATTCACGTTTTCTCCTCGCACCTTTTTTAATTATTATTATTATTTTTTGTTACATAATAATGGTCAAAGTATATTCATGACAAGATTTGTCTGTAAAACGTTTGTGGAAAATGCTATTTGTAGTGGAAAATTTGATGAAAGTTGTTTCTATTTCACATAGAAGTTTTAAAAATGCACTTTCGTAAACTGGTGGTAATAATGGGTAAGACGTATCTTTAACGCGTCGTTGCTAGAACAAACACTCCCATTAGATGCGTCGTTTGTCGCAAAAGAGGAGAAGTCGGTTTTCCTTTGTACCGAGTTATGGAAGTATATATATGGAATTATCCCTCTATATAATATATGTGTGAATAAGTGGGGTATATTTGTATGGTGTGATGTTGATTGTGTTATTACACTATGTTGATTGTAATGTTGTTTAAGGAGAGAAAAGACGATATGACACTGAGTTGATGATCATATTTGCGATCACTATTACCACCCTTGGTTTTCATGCTCCAAAATCAAAAATACCAAGACTACATTTTCTCTTTCCATATCATGCATTGGAAATAGGGGTGAGCATGGTGCGGGTTGTGTTAGAAAATTTAGTGCACTAAAGGGATGAGTTCACACCTGGTAATGGGTTTGGAGGTATGGAGTGTACACTCATTTGGTCCATGAACACCCTGACTCAATAGTGGTTATGAGAAGAATCTGCTGCTAGCTGATTCTACTGCTGAATCTGCTGCTAGTGTAATGATTCTACTGCTGAATCTGCTGCTAGTGTAATGATTCTGCTGCTGATTTTGCTGCTAGTGTGAATCTGCTGATAGCATCAGTTTTTCTGCTGCTCGGTTTAACCACTGATTCCTACTATTATGGAAAGTATTATGATATAATTAATGGACCGTTAATTATATATAATTCAATGGGCTAGGGTTTTGAGTATTCTCTATTATAAATAGAGGTCATAACACATCTGCATGGATATACGAAATCACAAAACCCTAAACACTTGAATACGCATCTGGTTCTTGGTTTGTACCTAAAACAAGAACATCACTTGGTCTTATTCCATAGAGATATTTGTGTAACCCAGGCATAGGGTTGAATAGTTTCTATTGGAAAGTGATACCACGATTTCAAGTGAATATCCGGTACCTTATTGATTATCTTAACCCTAATCTGGAAACT
Organism: Artemisia argyi; assembly: GCA_030686995.1. Classification (NCBI taxonomy): domain Eukaryota; kingdom Viridiplantae; phylum Streptophyta; class Magnoliopsida; order Asterales; family Asteraceae; genus Artemisia; species Artemisia argyi. The sequence continues at coordinate 22,435 of JARVZY010006930.1, read as the reverse complement.
TGTTAACACTTATAAACCAACAATCAATAGAAACTATTAGTGATAATCAATGGCTGCTGCTATGAGACAAATGGCTGCTAACTTTTCCAAGTTGGAAAAGTTTGAAGGTGTTGATTTCAGAAGATGGAAAAAGAAGATGCACTTCTTGTTGTCAAGTATGAATGTGGTTTATGTTCTGACAACTGAGATTCCTGAAGATTATGGAGATGATGCTACTATGGATCAGATGAGGGCAAGAAGCAAATGGAGAATGATGATTATGTTTGCAGAGGTTTAATTCTCAATGGTATGTCTGATTCTCTATTTGATATTTATCAGAATGTTGAAACTTCTCAAGAACTATGGGATTCCTTGGAAGCCAAATATATGGCTGAGGATGCATCAAGTAAGAAGTTCCTTGTAAGTAATTTTAACAATTACAAAATGGTTGATTCTAGACCTGTCATGGAACAATATAATGAACTTCTTAGTATACTTGGTCGATTCACACAACACAAGATGAACATGGATGAGGCTATTTCAGTCTCGTGTATCATCGATAAACTGCCTCCCTCTTGGAAAGATTTCAAGCATATGCTTAAGCATAAGAAGGAGGAGTTAACTCTTGTTGAGTTGGGCAGTCACTTGCGCATTGAGGATTCACTCAAAGCTCAAGACATTGACAAGCCAAAAAGTAGCACTGCTACTGGTCCATCAGTTGTCAATATGGTGGAGCATAACAACTCCACCAAGTACAATGACAACAAGGGCAAGCGTAAGCATCAAGATAACACCAAATCTGATCTTAACAAGAAACCTAAGGTGACTTGTTGGAAGTGTGGGAAACCTGGTCACTTCAGGAAAGATTTCAAGGGTGGTAAAGTTGGAAACAAATCCAATGGATCAAGCACAGATGGAAGGAATGGTAACACCAATTCTCTGAAAGGTCAGAATGTGTTTAATAAGTCTTTTGAGATTTATTATGTTACACATATATCTGACATTTACTTTGTGCAGGATGATGATGTTGCGTGGTGGGTTGACTCTGGAGCAACAATTCATGTGTGTAAAGATAGAAGATGGTTCAAGACCTATGAGTCAATGAATGATGGTTCTATTCTTTATATGGGAAACGAGTCAACTGCCCTGGTGCATGGAAAAGGATGTGTTGATTTGAAGTTTAGTTCTGGAAAGATTGTTTCTTTGTTTAATGTTTTACATGTTCCTGATATTAGAAAGAATTTGGTTTCTAGTAGTGTTTTGAATAATTGTGGTTATAAACAAGTTATTGAATCTGATAAGTTTGTTTTGTCTAAAAATGGTGTGTTTATTGGTTTTGGTTATTTGTGTAATCAAATGTTCAGACTTAATATTGTTCATGATAAGATTGATTCTGCTTTTATATCTACATCTAAACTTTATGATTCAAACCTATGGCATGCAAGACTTGGCCATGTACACTTTAAAAGAATGCAAGATATGTCCAAGGATGGGTTAATACCAGCTTTTGATATGAACACTGAAAAGTGTAAAACTTGTATGTTGAACAAGATAAATAAGAAACCTTTTCAAGGAGTAAAACGTGAAACTAAAGTTTTGGAGTTAATTCACAGTGACCTTTGTGATTTACATGCTACTCCCTCTTTGGGGAATAAGAAATACTTTGTGACTTTTATTGATGATGCTTCTAGGTTATGTCATGTTTATTTATTACATTCTAAAGATGAAGTATTAGATAAATTTAAAGTATTTAAAACTGAAGTTGAATTGCAACAAAGTTCCCTGATCAAAAGATTAAGGACTGATAGGGGGGGTGAGTACATGGATACTCTGTATTTTCAGTCTGTTGGTATAATCCATGAAACAACTGCTCCCTATACTCCTCAGAAAAATGGTATTTCTGAAAGGAAAAACAGGGTGCTGAAGGAGATGGTTAATTCCATGTTGTCCTATTCAGGACTGAGTCAAGGGTTCTGGGGTGAAGCTATGTTAACAGCTTGCTATTTATTAAATAGGGTTCCCAACAAAAGGAACAAAGTTACCCCTTATGAACTTTGGACTAAAAAGAAACCTAACCTTAATTATCTCAGGATATGGGGTTGTAGGGCTGTTGTAAGACTCCATGATCCAAAGCAGAAAACTTTGGGAGAAAGAGGCATTGAATGCATCTTTGTTGGATATGCTGAGCATTCCAAGGCATATAGGTTTTATGTTATAGAACCTAATGAGTCTGTTTCAATTACTCAATAATTGAATCAAGGGATGCACTCTTTGATGAGAACAGATTCTCATCTATCCCTAGACCAAGTAAAAGGATTCCAAATAGAACCAATGACAACGGTGTTTCAGAAGTATCTGATGAGGTTCCTGCTGAGGTTGTGGAACAACAACCTGAACCTGAGCTCAGAAGGAGCAATAGGGTGAGGACTCCAAAATCATTTGGACCTGAGTTTCAATTATACTTAATTGAAGGTACAAGGAGTGAGGTCTCTGACCAATACTCCTATTGCTTCATTGTGGAGGATGATCCCAAAACATTTGAAGAAGCAATCAAGTCCCAGGATGTTGCTTTCTGGAAAGAAGCAATAAATGATGAGATGGACTCCATTATGGGCAATAACACTTATGTGTTGACTGATCTACCACTTGGTTGCAAACCTCTAGGTTGCAAATGGATTTTCAAAAAGAAAATGAAGGTAGATGGAACTGTTGAAAAGTTCAAGGCAAGATTAGTTATTCAAGGCTTTAAACAAAAGTCAGGAATAGACTACTTTGATACTTATGCTCCAGTGGCACGTATCAGTACCATAAGATTGCTAATTGCTTTGGCATCAATTCACAATCTGATTATTCATCAGATGGATGTGAAGACAACTTTCTTGAATGGTGATTTAGATGAGGAGGTTTACATGAACCAACCTCAGGGCTTCATCATGCCTGGCAATGAAAACAAGGTGTGTAAACTGATTAAGTCTCTTTATGGACTAAAACAGGCACCTAAGCAATGGCATCAAAAGTTTGATGAAGTGGTTTTGTCTAGTGGTTATTTACTTTATCAGGCTGACAATTGTGTATATAGCAAATTTGATGAATCTGGTAAAGGAGTCATCATTTGTCTATATGTTGATGACATGTTGATCTTTGGCACTGACCAAAATCAAGTTGATCTTACAAAAGAATTTTTATCATCAAGGTTCTCCATGAAGGATATGGGGGAGGCAGATGTTATCCTTGGCATAAGGATTAAACATGAAAGTAACAAATTTTCTATGTCCAAGTCTCATTACATTGAGAAAGTGTTGAGAAAATTTAATTACTTTGATTGTACTCCTGTGAGTACTCCTATGGATACAAGCGAGAATCTGATGCCTAATACTGGCGAAGCTGTATCTCAACTTGAGTATTCTAGGGTAATTGGCTGCTTGATGTATGCCATGACTTGTACAAGACCTGACATTGCTTTTGTTGTGGGTAAACTGAGCAGCTATACTAGTAATCCTAGTGCTCATCATTAGCAAGCAATTCAGAGGGTCTTTAAGTATTTGAAGAGAACTATGGATTATAGTCTCTCATATACTGGTTATCCTTCAGTATTAGAAGGATACACTGATGCAAGTTGGATCAGTAACACTGAAGACAATTCGTCTACTAGTGGTTGCGTATTCCTACTTGGTGGAGGTGCAATTTCTTGGGCATCCAAGAAACAAACTTGCATTACCAGTTCAACCATGGAATCTGAATTTGTGGCTTTAGCTGCTGCTGGCAAAGAAGCTGAATGGTTGAAAAACTTGCTTCTTGAGATTCCATTATGGCCTAAACCTATAGCACCTATTTCTATCCGTTGTGATAGTGCTGCTACATTGACAAAGGCTTATAGCCAGATGTACAATGGGAAGTATAGACACTTAGGTGTTAGGCATAGCATGATTCGTGAGCTTATCATGAATGGGGTGATATCTATATAGTTTGTTAAATCTCAACAAAACTTAGCCGATCACTTGACGAAGGGTTTGGCTAGAGACTTGGTTTTGAAGTCTGCTAAAGGGATGGGTTTAAGTCCAACTTAGTCACTGAATGCAAGGATACCCAACTCCCTTCTAACGAAACTTGGAAGCAGAGTTCAATTTGGAAAGCTGATCATTTAGTGGACTGAAGCACATGTATCACAAACATCCCAAGATTGTGCTTGTTACCTGCTGAAAGGAGGATGAAGTCTTCACTTCTTAATGGTTAATCTTCTTTGAAAAAGTGCTAGGCAGGAGCATGAATTAAAGATGAACCACCTACGTGAATGTTGAAGTTTTGCCGCTTCAGGAAGCTTTGGACTTTTAGCTTTTACAACATTTATGAATTGGATATGGACACATGGCTTGTATAGTGTCAGGAGTATTTTAGTGTTTGAAAACTTGTGTGTATTTATCATCAGGTATTCAAATGGGTTGAAGGGTTCAATTCTTAGAACACCCTGATTCTCGAATATTTGAAAGTATATGTACTAATGTGGAAATTCAATCCTCAGGATATTTTCATTTATGCACTTGTTTTGTTTTGTGTTTAATTTTTCATGCAAAGGAAGTGAACTAAATTTGGGGAGGATTGTTAGAAAATTTAGTGCACTAAAGGGATGAGTTCACACCTGGTAATGGGTTTGGAGATCGGAGTGTACACTCATTTGGTCCATGAACACCCTGACTCAATAGTGGTTATGAGAAGAATCTGCTGCTAGCTGATTCTACTGCTGAATCTGCTGCTAGTGTAATGATTCTACTACTGAATCTGCTGCTAGTGTAATGATTCTGCTGCTGATTCTGCTGCAAGTGTGAATCTGCTGATAGTATCAGTTTTTCTGTTGCTCGGTTTAACCACCGATTCCTACTATTATGGAAAGTATTATGATATAATTAATGGGCCGTTAATTATATATAATTCCATGGGCTAGGGTTTTGAGTATTCTCTATTATAAATAGAGGTCATAACACATCTGCATGGATATACGAAATCACAAAACCCTAAACACTTGAATACCCATCTGGTTCTTGGTTTGTGCCTAAAACAAGAACATCACTTGGTCTTATCCCATAGAGATATTCGTGTAACCCAGGCATAGGGTCGAATAGTTTCTATTGGAAAGTGATACCATGATTTCAAGTGAATATCCGGTACCTTATTGATTATCTTAACCCTAATCTGGAAACTTGTTAACACTTATTAACCAACAGGTTGGTGCGTGTTTTGGTAAAAACCAAATCGCATCCGCAATTGTGGTTTTTGAAAAGTGAGAATCCGCAACCGCGCGGTTTTGCGGGTTTGCGGTTTTTGCGGATTGGTTTTGTGGTTTTTGCGGTTTTTAAAGTTTTTTTTTTCTTAAATCATATTTTTTGTATATATTTATTATAGAATGAACATATTATAAGGTTACATGATGAGGTGAAACATATCTACAAAATGTTGTGTATTAGTACGAAATTATAAATCTAGAAAATACTAAAAGTCAAATGAGGCAAATAATTTTAAAAACTTCGATGATAAATTGATAGAAAAATAAAATTATGTAACCTAAAATCTCAGACAATAATTAACCTATTAAATGCGTTTGAAATAACTAAATATGAAAGTATAAACCAAAACATTTTATCATACAAAAATTAAGAAATTTAGTTGGTTTATATATATATATATATATATATATATATATATATATATATATATATATATATATATATATATATATATATATATATATATATATATATATATAAATATGAATATGATTTGCGGTGTGGTGCGGTTTTTCGGTAGCAACCGAAACCGTACCGCAAAATGCGATTTTTTTATTTTTAGGAACCGCACCGCGGTTTTTGTTGCGGTTTCGGTTTTTGCGGTGTGGGTTTTGTGGTTTTTTTTCGGGTTTGCAGTGCGCGGTGTGGTTCCTGCTCACCCCTAATGGAAACATTAACCTGTCACGATCTTCCTCAAAAAGTTACCACTAATTAGGGTTCACAATTTTCGACACGACATGATAAATGACACGAACCCGACACGATGTTAAACATGTTTGGGTTGATGATAAACACGTTTGGATCCGAAATACATCAACCCGTCAAACCCATTAAATGAACGAGTCGTGTTTGATAAGAATAAGTATTAAACAGTTCAACCTGTAAACCGCTTAACTATATAAGCATCTAAAAAATATATTTAACTTGGTTTTTATGTTGGATTTGGATTATGAATCGGATAGTTTTTTGTATAACATTTTTAGATCGTTATATCATTTTTGGATTTAAACTAGTTGAACCGACAAAACACAAACCTTATTCACCGCTTGCCTATTTACTTAAATAGGTTAAAAGAGTTACACGTGTTATGCAGATTTGGGTTAGGGTTGAGTTTCTTGAAACGATTAATAAACGGGACGTGTTTGGGTAAACTTTATACTAACCCGTCAGCCCGCAAACCGAATAGGCCAACCCGTAAGATAATGAACGATACCCGGTAATAGATATTGCGATACAGTTGGATTGTATAATTAATGCTAGTTACTTTAGACTTCACCTCATTTTGTGAAAAGAAATATGTTGATAGTATTCGCGCTAGCAAATTTCCCTATACCCTCATCGTGTTTAGCTTTTATTCTTCCATACAATATTCTCTTCATACATACTCTTTATACATTGTCCAAATAATAACATTTATTCCAATTTCTATACAAATTTATATAAACATTCTTTTAGATCGTCGTAAAAAAATCTATGTGTTTGGATCTGTTATGGTCTCAAACTAGGCTTTCATCACTTTATGCCAGGTTGGACATGTATCTAACTCCATACCTCAAGATCTTCATCATTATGCCATGAGGCCTCGGGCATTTTACCCTGGTAACTTTTCACGAGGTGAAGTGGACACGACCATTGTTTAATATAGTCGTAACCACCGCCTCTTATCCCGAGAAGAAATTTAAGGTTTATTACAGGGGTCCACAGGAACATTTACATTCCTTGATGCGGTTTGGGATATTAAGGTTTTGTTCCCTATGTGCATTTCTTGGAACCATATGCATGGGCATATGAAAAAAAATAAAAAATAAATAAAAATGAATAAAAAAAAGTTTGAAAAGGATCCCGCCGTCACGCTCATGCGCCACGTGGTTTAGGAAGTTTTACTCTACCGTCTTTCCCATCATCGTTAGTTGCATAATGTGTTTATAGAAAGATTTTTTTTTTTTTTTTTTTTGAAATAGTTTATTGAAGGATGTTGATCCAATGGTTTCAAGTCATCTATGGATTCAATGATTAGTCACAAATTTGATTTAGTTTCTATCAGCTGAGTATATTAACCGAGTCTAAGTTGTTATTGAGGCTCTGAATCTGAATCTAAACCGCACATCTTAATTTGAATATGAGGCGTAAATGTTTGAATCTGAATAAAAAATCTTGTTAAAGTAAGGTGCTGTGTCATTTGCTTGCTCGTACTAATTTTCTTTTTGGTTATTTTGTGTCAACAAGAGGCATTAAGACACCCCTCTCAAATCTAGAACATTAAGATGTAAATGCCTCTAACCGCGTCTGAACGCGGAAAAAAAACAAACGGTATGAACGCCCAAAACGTCTGACCGATTAAGAGGTTTGGCTCCTTAACGCTCTGTTCTCGAGTTTCTTTTTGGAAAGAAAAGAAAATAACTGGAGAGGAAATTGAAAAATAATTATGTTCCCGAGATTTTTTTGGAGAGAAGAGAAGAGGGAAGAAATTTATGCCAAATTAACCCTCCTAATTTTCTTCCCAAATTGGGATGATTTGGAAGGAAGTGGAATTTTATGTTTAATTTAGGAATTTTGCTACATCCACATAAAGTTTACACAAAAAATCCTTACTCGCTGACATGTCGGCGAGTGATTAGTTTTTTGTGGGATGTGGAACCCACAAAAAACTAATCACCAGCTGACATGTCAGCGAGTGAGAATTTTTTGTGTAAACTTTATGTGGCCTTAACATGCCTCTTAATTTAGTACCATCTCTTCTCTCTTATTTCCAACTTGGAAATTTAAATTAAAAAAATAAATAAATAAAAATAAAAGAAACTCTAAGTCATTTTTGGATTTAATGATTATCCACATATTTTGTGTACTTTCTATCAAGTGGGTTTATTAATTGAGTTTAAGGGCTCATTTGGTTTATAGGTGGGTTTAGGATTATGATTTTGATTTGAATTGGATGTAGGAGAGAGAAAATATTAAAATATATATTTAGCTAAATAAATAATCATTTTTATAATTTAATGTACAATTTTTAATATTTAAAAAAGAGAGAGATAGAGAGATAAAAAAAAAGATGGGCCCACATATTTTATAAAACCCTCAAGTGAGTTATCTTTTGAGAAACCCTATATATTTAGGCATTGATGAGTGATTAATCACACATCCTTTTTAGACTAAAAATCAGACCAAATACTAACCAAATATGCTAAGAGAACGTGTGTTTTTGTATTTGTGTATGTGCAGGTACGGATATGTGAAAAATGAACAAAAATGATGCAAAACCAATAAAAACGAGCATGAGATTGGAAAAAGGTAAAAAGCCGGAGCCGGGGAAGCAAAATGACAAAAGAAAAGCTCATTTTATCATTAGAAGTCCTCAGAGATTCATCATGTTGCAAAATTTGTCCCTGGTCAAAGTTTGAGGATTTAGCGATTCGAGTCCCTGTACTTTCAGAAATTGACAAAAGAGATCCCTTAAAGAAATATTTGAAGAAAAGTCAAGCTCGGTAATCCATAATTCAGAAAGTTACAAAATAAACCCTTGGAAGAAAGTTTTGATAAAATACAGAATTGGTCCCTGAGTTTTAAGATTGAGCAATATTGGTCCTTGATAAAAAAGATACTACTCCTAAACACCACAACCGGATCCACACCAAAAATCCTAATCCAAAGCCCAACCTTTACTTATACCCAGCCCATTCCACCAACAGCCCACTTCCCTAATACCCTACCCAGTCCACCAAACAGACCCGATCCATCACTACCCCCTAAACCCGGTCAACAAACCAAGACCGGTCAACACTTTTATAATAAAAATAACCAAACAAAACACCCCGCCCCCTAAAAATTAACACAACCCAGAAAATTCACTGTTCATAAACCCTAATAATTACCCTCCTCAAATTAACCTCGTTATAATAATTACCCACTCATTTGGGGCTTCTAGAAGGGCCAGGGAATGTCAGGTTATGTCAGGGACACGTGGTCCTATCACAAGACACACGGAGGATTCACAATCATCACATACTCAATCCAAGGGTTGTGGTAATAGATTGCTTGTTGTGAATTGATCCAAGGGTGATAAACATGACAGAAGAAGCACACATGAGTTGAGGATCGATGACATGGACATCTAGAGTCTTCCCCAGCTCAGCTATATATACCCCTCAATCACATCAATTCAGGAGAGTTAGATTTTGTCACACCCCCAAAATAGGGTCCAGCGGAAGCATACGTATAGCTGGGGTGTAACTCAATTGATATCACAACACAAGTTCAAAAATGGTTTGCACTTGAATCATTTAAAATAAAATAGTTAAATCAAATTGTTGAATTTACATCGTTAAAAGTAATGCGGAAGTAGGCCCTTAAAATAGTTTAAAACGGTCCCCAAATGAATAATCAGAGTCTTCTATGACCATGCCATGCCCTGCCAAAACCTCCTATAGCGTGCCATTGGTTAAAACCTGAAAATACATGCTAAAGTGTCAACATAATGGTTGGTGAGTTCATAGAGTCTTGTGAAAAAGAATGTAATGCATATGGATGAAGTTGTCCCAGCAAAGGCATCGTAAATCCACTCAGTTGCAAGTCCCGCCATAAGAGACTTGTAACCTGTGTGTTCACAACCCACTGCTAACATATATAGTATGAGTAAAACATGTATAAGTTTATCTCAACAGTTAAGCAATTAGTCGTGAGTCTACACTTCATCTCCGAAGACCTCACGTTTGTATGTATGTCTCCATGGTTGTGCCCAGCAACTTAATCTGGGGCCATTGGAAGTATGTATATCTCCATGGTTGTGCCCAGCAACTTAATCTGGGGCCATTGGAAGTCTCAGTAGCTCAAGAATACACATCACAGTTTAGTATAACACAGTTAAGTATATCACAATCACGTATGTATGAGATCAAGTATAAGTGTTTTGAGTATCTGTACAAGTAAGCAAGTAGTTGAGCATGTATCTCCCCCAAAAAGTTAAAACAAGTATAGAAAGAGTAGGGGCTATGACTCACCTGATGCAACAGCTACGATGACAAAAGTGTATACACAGAAATGAGGTTCGATCTCTAACCGCAACCTAATATGAATGATGAACGATCTACTTTAGATCATGAAATGATGTTATGAATGTCCATGCACATGTTCCCTATACCACTCTTAACTTGAAAAATACTTGTTGTTATCAAAATAATACACTTTCCAAGACTTAGGAAAAATATGGCTATTAGAAAAATAAAGCTAGTTGCAATATATATACTTATATATATATATATATCGTATGTATCAATGTTCGTGTTGAAATCCTCGGGTTGAAATCCTTGAAATAACGCCTTGTAGTGATGAAAATATAGTTGTAATCACTAATACTTCATTAGTTATAAAATTGGGTACTTGGCATTATTTTTATAAATCTAGAGTTACTACGTAGTTTTGGCGTCAATATTAATAAAAGCTGTCAAAATGAAAAGAGTTTTGCCGATATTCAAACGTGAATATCTTTGTCGTTATAAGCCCGTTTTACTTGTTCTTTATATCCATGGTTACGTCTTAGTATGTAGTAATATATTTTGGAAAGCTAGACTCCTCCGGGTTACGTCTAAAGCCTCTTTTTGTCCGACGAAAAACGTCCAACAGCAACAATTTTTCAGAAAATATAGTTTTCATCAATAAACTTGCAAAAATCATAACTTCTTTGTTATAAACTCTTTTTAATCCGTTCTTTCGCCTACAGCTTTGTTTTTGAAAGTATTTTCTAAATATTTGGTTCAAAAGTTCCCCTGAGTTACTGAGTTTTCTGTATTTTCATTTTTGGGACAGTAGGTATAAATATATGTTCCAAAACCATTTTCCATGTTCAAAACTAGTTTCTAACATCACCAAATCTCTTGCAAACGCCACAAAGCTAGTCTAATCTTACCATACACCTTCTTAGGGTGCCATGGGTTCCTAATCACTAGTAATCAAGTTAATTTAACAAAGAAACACCTAAATCACAATCTAGGGTTTGTATGTTCAAAAAGTATACAAAAATAAAGTGGTATAACTAGTTTGTGCATGAAATCAAGCATTAATACCATGAGATACATATGTTAATTAGATGAAAACATGAAAATAATTTTGAATACTCACTTTGAAATAATAGGTGGTGAGATGATGAGAAACCTTGGATTACTTGTGTTTTCGTTGGATGATTCTTGATTAGAATGATGAAATGAACAACTTTGTAGCTTTGTACTTTGAAAAACAATGGATGGATCATGTTGTTTGGTTTTGGTCGTGGTTTTTTGGGGAAGAACAAGGGAGATGAGAGCTTTTGGCTTATGAAAAAAGTTATGTTATGATTCTTGTAAGTTAGTATGTTTATGTTTTGGTGGTTTATGTAAATAAGTAACTAGTTATAATGTATAATACTACATAATAAAGCATGAGGTTAAAAATTAATCACATGGTGTCTAGGGTGAGCTCATGGCCGGATTTCAATGTTAAAAAGAGTAGCAAAGTCGGTTTTGATCACTTAGGAAATGTAGTGTAATAATAATTGTAGTTTAGTGTAAGTATTAGTTATAATCGGGTACCGGGTTTGCTAGAAATAAATGTTAACAAAGTTAACCGGGACTTAATAAAGTCATAAAAATGTTAAAAATGTGTTGGGTACAATTACTGAGTGTTCGGGTGATTATTGTTTTGTTTTCACGAAAACCGTCGTAATATTCATAAGCTTACGTTATAAATAAAATAAATTTCCAAAATACTGGGTAACTGAATGTTATAACTTTTATGATGATAAAATAGATATAAAAATATGTCGGGACCATTGTGGGAATATTTAGATATATAATTCGCGTATAAACCGGGTGTTAACGTTTATTATAAATACTTATAAGAAAAACGTTAAATGTATCAAATATGTAAATTTGAAAATCCTAAGAGTGGTATAACATGTAAATGCTGTTATGATGATATGCAGACTGTCTCTAGTCCGTATGCAGTGTCCTTAACACCAATGAAATGAATTCGCACCTAAACCAATCCGGTTACGCGAATTTGAATACCCGTAACTAAATTTACGATGAAATGTGTAATGCAAGTGAATAGTGAAAACTTTTCCGGCAATGAATAGTGTTTAGTGAATAGTAAAATTTTTGAATGCTTCTCGGAATGTCAAACTGACACAAAAAATGATGAATAGTAAACTGATGAATAGTGTTTTGATGAATAGTGTTTTGATGAATAGTGTTTGATGAATAGTGTTTTTCCAAAGTTCGTGAAATGACCTGAAATGGTGAGTTGTGACAGTCTTCCCCTCTAAAAGGAACTTCGTCCCGAAGTTCAGTTTATGTTAATCAGTTAAGTGTGTGTTTAAGAAAATATGTCAAAGCTTATGTATGTGGGTTTCCTATCCAACTAGGTACGTTCTCGTGGTCAGACTTGATGAGGCAAACCTTCCCAAACCCGAGCATAGCCCTCAAAAGACCTCCTTTAGGTTAATCCTTTAGGTAACCGATTTTCACTTAATCCCACAACCCAATCAAACAAGAACAGTCATGAGGTTAGGCTAAATCGGTTTGAGTGATGACTTTAACTTTTAGCTTGATTTTCGCAACCCAATCAAACAAGAACAGTCACTAGAACCAAGCTAAAAATCAAGGTCTGGATTCAACGTCCTTGAAAAAGGTCTTTTGAAAGATTGGCTCGACTTTGGAATTGCTTACACACAATCCAGACAAAATATCATTATAACTATTCTCAGTGTTGCAAAATTCATTTCTGAGTCGGATATAGGTGGTCAGCCTATGTCCTACTATCCCGGGTTGAATATAAATGACCAGTCTATATTCCACCGAGGTTCCATGAATTTTGAAATACTCAGCTTAGTTATACTAATACCATGTCCTTCACAAATAATAAGGTGTTTAGAAAGACTAAGGCAGGTGACCAAACTCGAGGTCAAATGATGAAACTATGCAAAGAAAAACATAACGCTGTGATATATATGATACGTGAACATGCTTATATGAAAGATAATTATAGTAATCAACTTGAATAAATGAATATAATAAATCAGATAATGAGACACAAATCTCATCACCTATGTCAGCAACTAACTACAAATGAGGCTTCAGCTTGGCAGGCAGGCACGTGACGGTCATAGGGTTAAGTTTTCGTAAAAGTAGCTATAGTCTAGGTTTTAAAAAAAACACTCAGTTCGCTATAGCCAAAGCTCTGGTACCAATCTGTCACACCCCCAAAATAGGGTCCAGCGGAAGCATACGTATAGCTGGGGTGTAACTCAATTGATATCACAACACAAGTTCAAAAATGGTTTGCACTTGAATCATTTAAAATAAAATAGTTAAATCAAATTGTTGAATTTACATCGTTAAAAGTAATGCGGAAGTAGGCCCTTAAAATAGTTTAAAACGGTCCCCAAATGAATAATCAGAGTCTTCTATGACCATGCCATGCCCTGCCAAAACCTCCTGTAGCGTGCCATTGGTTAAAACCTGAAAATACATGCTAAAGTGTCAACATAATGGTTGGTGAGTTCATAGAGTCTTGTGAAAAAGAATGTAATGCATATGGATGAAGTTGTCCCAGCAAAGGCATCGTAAATCCACTCAGTTGCAAGTCCCGCCATAAGAGACTTGTAACCTGTGTGTTCACAACCCACTGCTAACATATATAGTATGAGTAAAACATGTATAAGTTTATCTCAACAGTTAAGCAATTAGTCGTGAGTCTACACTTCATCTCCGAAGACCTCACGTTTGTATGTATGTCTCCATGGTTGTGCCCAGCAACTTAATCTGGGGCCATTGGAAGTATGTATATCTCCATGGTTGTGCCCAGCAACTTAATCTGGGGCCATTGGAAGTCTCAGTAGCTCAAGAATACACATCACAGTTTAGTATAACACAGTTAAGTATATCACAATCACGTATGTATGAGATCAAGTATAAGTGTTTTGAGTATCTGTACAAGTAAGCAAGTAGTTGAGCATGTATCTCCCCCAAAAAGTTAAAACAAGTATAGAAAGAGTAGGGGCTATGACTCACCTGATGCAACAGCTACGATGACAAAAGTGTATACACAGAAATGAGGTTCGATCTCTAACCGCAACCTAATATGAATGATGAACGATCTACTTTAGATCATGAAATGATGTTATGAATGTCCATGCACATGTTCCCTATACCACTCTTAACTTGAAAAATACTTGTTGTTATCAAAATAATACACTTTCCAAGACTTAGGAAAAATATGGCTATTAGAAAAATAAAGCTAGTTGCAATATATATACTTATATATATATCGTATGTATCAATGTTCGTGTTGAAATCCTCGGGTTGAAATCCTTGAAATAACGCCTTGTAGTGATGAAAATATAGTTGTAATCACTAATACTTCATTAGTTATAAAATTGGGTACTTGGCATTATTTTTATAAATCTAGAGTTACTACGTAGTTTTGGCGTCAATATTAATAAAAGCTGTCAAAATGAAAAGAGTTTTGCCGATATTCAAACGTGAATATCTTTGTCGTTATAAGCCCGTTTTACTTGTTCTTTATATCCACGGTTACGTCTTAGTATGTAGTAATATATTTTGGAAAGCTAGACTCCTCCGGGTTACGTCTAAAGCCTCTTTTTGTCTGACGAAAAACGTCCAACAGCAACAATTTTTCAGAAAATATAGTTTTCATCAATAAACTTGCAAAAATCATAATTTCTTTGTTATAAACTCTTTTTAATCCGTTCTTTCGCCTACGGCTTTGTTTTTGAAAGTATTTTCTAAATATTTGGTTGAAAAGTTCCCCTGAGTTATTGAGTTTTCTGTATTTTCATTTTTGGGACAGTAGGTATAAATATATGTTCCAAAACCATTTTCCATGTTCAAAACTAGTTTCTAACATCACCAAATCTCTTGCAAACGCCACAAAGCTAGTCTAATCTTACCATACACCTTCTTAGGGTGCCATGGGTTCCTAATCACTAGTAATCAAGTTAATTTAACAAAGAAACACCTAAATCACAATCTAGGGTTTGTATGTTCAAAAAGTATACAAAAATAAAGTGGTATAACTAGTTTGTGCATGAAATCAAGCATGAATACCATGAGATACATATGTTAATTAGATGAAAACATGAAAATAATTTTGAATACTCACTTTGAAATAATAGGTAGTGAGATGATGAGAAACCTTGGATTACTTGTGTTTTCGTTGGATGATTCTTGATTAGAATGATGAAATGAACAACTTTGTAGCTTTGTACTTTGAAAAACAATGGATGGATCATGTTGTTTGGTTTTGGTCGTGGTTTTTTGGGGAAGAACAAGGGAGATGAGAGCTTTTGGCTTATGAAAAAAGTTATGTTATGATTCTTGTAAGTTAGTATGTTTATGTTTTGGTGGTTTATGTAAATAAGTAACTAGTTATAATGTATAATACTACATAATAAAGCATGAGGTTAAAAATTAATCACATGGTGTCTAGGGTGAGCTCATGGCCGGTTTTCAATGTTAAAAAGAGTAGCAAAGTCGGTTTTGATCACTTAGGAAATGTAGTGTAATAATAATTGTAGTTTAGTGTAAGTATTAGTTATAATCGGGTACCGGGTTTGCTAGAAATAAATGTTAACAAAGTTAACCGGGACTTAATAAAGTCATAAAAATGTTAAAAATGTGTTGGGTACAATTACTGAGTGTTCGGATGATTATTGTTTTGTTTTCACGAAAACCGTCGTAATATTCATAAGCTTACGTTATAAATAAAATAAATTTCCAAAATACTGGGTAACTGAATGTTATAACTTTTATGATGATAAAATAGATATAAAAATATGTCGGGACCATTGTGGGAATATTTAGATATATAATTCGCGTATAAACCGGGTGTTAACGTTTATTATAAATACTTATAAGAAAAACGTTAAATGTATCAAATATGTAAATTTGAAAATCCTAAGAGTGGTATAACATGTAAATGCTGTTATGATGATATGCAGACTGTCTCTAGTCCGTATGCAGTGTCCTTAACACCAATGAAATGAATTCGCACCTAAACCAATCCGGTTACGCGAATTTGAATACCCGTAACTAAATTTACGATGAAATGTGTAATGCAAGTGAATAGTGAAAACTTTTCCGGCAATGAATAGTGTTTAGTGAATAGTAAAATTTTTGAATGCTTCTCGGAATGTCAAACTGACACCAAAAATGATGAATAGTAAACTGATGAATAGTGTTTTGATGAATAGTGTTTGATGAATAGTGTTTTTCCAAAGTTCGGGAAATGACCTGAAATGACCTGAAATGGTGAGTTGTGACAGATTTAGGTTAGATGAGGATTAGAATAGGATAGGAGTAGGATAACTTAGCTTATTGATGTATTTCTGAATTTAAATTGTACTCTCAATTTCAGTTTTAATAAAATTCTTATGTTGAAATTAATTTTCTTGCAATTCATTTTTTAGTGTTTAGTTATTTCAAATTTGCTTTCAAGCTTTTATTTCAAGTTTTTAAATAAGTTCATTTTGATTTTAGATATAAGTATTGTGCAATTCAGCTTCACTCTTCTGTGATTCCAAAACAGTCAACCAAGGTCAACTGCTTATTGTAATAAGCATTAGCTTATTGTGGAACAAAAGACAGCCAATAGGTGCGTTTGGCCTGTCTTAAAGACAGGCTGTGTGGGATAGCTTCTCTGTTAGGCTGAGAGGTGGTTTGTAAGTTCTCAATATTTAAATTTTTATAAGTTTTCATCTGAATTTCAATCTTATGTGCTTAGATATTTCTACGTGTTTGTACCATTACCTATATTTGCTCATATTTTAATGGTGATAGTATGTTAGAGTATTGATTGATCATTCAAGTTACATTTGCTTTGATTATGTTTTCTAAACTGCTAGTAGTTTGTAGATCTGCTATATTTGCTATTGTTGTTCATAATTTCTGTTTGATGTTTCTTTAGTTTCTATTTTGGATTTTTGATTGAGCTTGATAATTAGATTAAGAGTTTGAACTTTATCTCTATTACTTAGTGTATTATGGTCAGTTAAGGGGTGTTTGGATTAGGGATAAGCTTAGTATTGTTATTGTTTTTATCACCATTTTCTCAGCATAAGTAGGTCACACTAGGTTAGTATAGGTTAGTTAGCTCTTAAAAATTAGTAGGATTAAGCATAACAAGTCGAATTTCCCTTTGATCGCCTCCACTGCCTTCATAAGTGTTCAATTGAATCTGCATATCATAGTTCTGCTGCATTTTATGCTTGATTCATGATTTTTGGAGATTCAACATGTGCATTATACATCCTATGATAATTATGATCCATCAAAATAGGACTTGGTCAAAGTACTTGAGCATTTAGAAAGTCAAACCTGCAGCAGCCTGCAGGTTCACTACCTGCTGATCTAGGGTAATTCTTATGGTCCATTTAGGTTTAAAACTGGGTTTAGTTTGATTTTATTAGTTCTCAGTAGTCTAGTGAAGCTTTTGCCCCCTCAATTTTACCTTCTAGCTTATCTAAGAGCTTATTACATTAGCTGCAAGTCATAGCAATTTAGGAACATTTCTGTTTTAATTTCAGGCCTGCAGTTTAGTTCTAGTACTTGATTTCTGAAATTGGTTGTTAATCTTAGTTCATTTGCACCTATAATTGTTGTTTCAATTGAGCATTTGCAAATTGCTTATCTGTTAGCTTATTCGCTTATTCCATTTTTGCTTATTGAATCTGTGTATACCACACCTGTGCTACTGAGTATATTTTGGTCCATGTTCTGTTTATCTGAGCTTATTTGAGTTATAATATCATTTGTTCAAAGTTTGGTCAACTCTGGTTAAGGAGTGCTTATTAATAAGCACTCCAAATAAGCATTTTCAGCTTATTAGTACTTATCTAGCTTATTTTAGTTTCAAATTTTTTTTCTCAAGCTCATTTTAATATTTTAGATTTTCTGTAATTTTTTCAAATTTTTCTGAGTCCATTTACTATTTTTCTTATTTTATTTTCATTTTTATTCCCTTTTTAATACTTTTTAATTACCAAAAATTCAAAAAAAAATCAGAAAAATCCAAGAAAAATCCAAAAATATTTTAGAAAATTAATTTCATTTATTTTAGAATTTTAGAAATTAATTTTGCATTTTTCCCATTTATTTTCAATTTTATTTGAATTTTAAATAGTTTTTAATTAGTTTTAATACTTTTTAATTCCTAGAAATTACATAAAAAGCCAAAAAAAATTATTTTTTAGTTTTAAAATTACTTTTTAGGTATTTTATAATTTTCAAAATTTAATTTTCATTTTTCACACTTAAATTCCATTTTCTTTTAATTTTTAATTAGTTAAATAGTTTTTAATTCATAAAAAATGAATTAAAAGTTAAAAAAATATTTTTCTTTTTCTCAAAATTTTCTTTTATCATTTTTAACTTTTGAAAATTATTTTCAAGTCCGTAGTAGTCGTGTAGCTTAAAAGTCGCATTTTATTTCGTACGTTAACGTTTTATTTACGTTTAAACTTACGTTTTCGATTCTACGTTACGTTTTTGGTTAAATTTCTTGAATTACGTGCTTAGTTAGTTATTTGTGTTTCATTTTCATATTCTTTAGTATAATCTCATCAATTTCACTTTTTACCGTTTTCACGACACGTTTCACAAATCGGGAATTCGAAATTCCATTCACACCTTCGTTGGGACACGACCTGGGGAAATACTTTCGCGAGCATTTATTCGGTAAAATAAATACTATACTATAAATAGACTTTATCAAAATGGCGCCGGTGCCGGGGAAGGTTGAAGTGAATTTTTCGTTTTGTTTTTCGAAATTGTGTTTTGAAAACCTTCCTTGTATATATTTTCTATAAAAACCAAAAAAATTGAAAAATCAAAAACACTTTTCCTAAAGTGTTTTCAAAAATACAAAAAAAAAATAATAATAAAGTTACAGCCTCGTCTCGACCGAAAGGAAGAGCGTTGTAAACCAAATAAGCTTAACAACATAAGATCACGTGAAATTAGTTGCTAGTCGGATTACTTTAATTCTACAACCGAATAAGCGGAAAATACGAAAGCTTTGACATTAAATTGCAAGCTGAAGATAGATCCATTCTTCTCACCCGTTCCGTCGCGAGTAGATTTAAAGGAAACGGTTTACGATTAACGTAACGTTTGAAAAAACAAAAGAAAATAAAAGTTTTAAGTTTTTGAATTTTGTTTTCCAAAATTAAAAACACAAAAAGATTTTCCTTTTCCATTTTGATTTTCCTTTCATTTTGATTTGTTTTTATGATACGAAAAACCAAAAATAATCTTCTTATCCTCTTATCATTTAATTCTTTCTCTTTAACCCTCTAAACCGATAATTCTTATGGATCCGACTTGTTTTAAATGTGGAGAACCGTTCTTTGAAGGTTCTTGTGTTTGGTGTACATGCGAACGGTGTGGTAACGATATTCGAGACGGAAGTTGTTTGTTTTGTAATTCATTTGCTTATGCACCTAATTCGTACAATAACTTTCCAAACTTTTCCGACTACCCACCTCAGCCCGATTCATTCAATCAACAATTTTTCAAAGAATGTGGATTTACTCATGGATTTTGTATGTATTATGCTTCGAAAACTGAACCCACATTCATTTCCGATTATGATCCGAACTTTTCCAATTATTATCACAACGATTTCAATTCATATGAGCAAAATCCGTACTTCAATAATGAATCGTTTCAAAATGCACCGATTTCACAACAAAACGGTTGTGAGTATTGTGGAGGACCACACTTTAGCACCGATTGTCAAACAAGGAAACCGTTTCCTTATGACAATAATTATCACGACCAACCTCCACAATACAACACGATTCTCACGGTTCAGAGTGAAATCACTAAAATGATGACTGCTCAAAATAACTTTACCGAGTTATAAGATTTTTTTAAAGAAGTAACTCGTGTGAAAGAACAAGTTAACACCTTTAAGAGTGATGAAAATGAGCTTTATGAAGAAGAAAATCCTACGATTAATTCCACTTCGTCTTGTGAACCTTTAAATGTTGAAGATTGTTCTATGACATCTCTCGACGACGATTTCTTTAAACGCAAGGTTTTTAAAATAAAAATGGAACAACTTTACGCCTCATCAAAAATTGCAAAAATTCGTGTTGATTATGATGGACCATCGGTTCCTACTCCTTCTCCGGTGAGGGAAATGGAACGAGAAACCGAGGTGACAAAGGACTCGGTACTTTCCACTGACAATGGAAATGCTAAATACGTCCAACCTACGGTTGTCCAAGAATCAATTGTTCCTAATCCGTCAAGAATTGATCCTAACCTTTCTCGATTTACGGTTAAGAGTTCGTCAAGCAAACGTGGTGAGCTTAAAACGGTGTTTAGAAGAAACGACTTACCTAATCTTCACGAACAAGAACCGGAGACTATAACGGAAGTGGTGGAAATTCCTAGCTCTAAGAGCACACCACTTATCCCACCTCCGGATTCTTCAAGATGTTTTTCGAGACTTGAATCAATTACTCCCGACTCTTCTCATCCTTCTCTCACACCGGTTGAGGGAAGTGTTCCCGTTTTGGAAAAAGTCGATACTTTTCTTGATAACAACGATTCTATTTCGACTGAGATTGTTACGCCGTCAGATCCTTTGGAGCCCGAGCTCCAAGATTCGTTACCTAATTTTGAGAAATATGTTTTTGATACGGCTGAAGAATGTGAGTTATCTCCGATTGATAATCCGATTGATTGTGTTGAGACGTTCTCCGATTCTGACAATGACGATTCTATATCTCGTCAGCTTAGAAGAAGAGAATGATGAAGATGATGATGCAGAAATTCAAGATGAAGCTCTTCGTGAAAAAATATTTGACATCAATCTTCTCATTTCTAAGATCGAGGCATTGAAAGATCCTCCGATGTTTTCTCCTATCCCCGTTATGGATAGTGATTTCTTACCCGAGCTTGAAATTTTTCAATTTAAAGAGACGAGTAGTGGCAATCCCACTATTCATGCTTTCTCTCTTCCGGATTATGAGCGTTTTGATTTTGAAATTAATTTTGAGCTTATTTCCGATAATCCGACACGTGACTCTCTTTTAGAGAATGCCGATCTATTTCCTGCTGCGGATGACTCGATACCATTGGGTATTGAGAATGACGAAAATGACGTTCAAAGAAATATTCTTTCCGATTTACCATCTTCTCGTCCACCGGCGAAACCACCGGATGTAGTTTTTGAATCAGATACGAATGAAGATATTTTTGGAGTGGTGGACGAGACTTATGATTATGATAATCCTGTGCTTCATATTTTACCCACCCAACCCACCCATGATTCTGAACTTGTTTATGCTTTTACCATCTGGGTGTTTCAACCATTCTTTACTTATTCCCTCATTTCTTCACTTTTTCACTCCACCAGGAGTGAGGATACCGTTTTTGACCCCGGCATCTCCGTTTTTCATACCGGGTGTCCGTTTCATCTGCTCTCCCCAAGGACGAATTAATTCAGGGATCGAGTCAAGCTCATGTGACTCGGTGAACAAAAACAAGCGCTTCGTGGGAGGCACCCCATGTTTATCCATTTTCATTTTCTATATTTTCTATTTTCTTTAATAATGTGACGTGAGGGGGGCGACCCTTTCCAAACTCGTGTTTTCGTGGTTGTTTGTGAATGTTCAGGAATTTCCCCGAAGTTTGAGGACTCTCGTGCTCGTGGTTTGTCGTTCTCTACACTCGAGTCTTATCCTTTGCTGCTCTTTCGGAAATTCACCATATCCAAAATCTTATCGACTAACGTTTATCTCTTGGCATACTTAATAAACGGCCTTAGTTTTACGTAGGATTACCTTTACCCTTAAAACATTGAGGACAATGTTTCACTTTAGTCTGGGGGGTGAATCTTCGATTCAATTTGACCTGTACCTTTGTCTGAGCTGTTAACTTACGCAACTCCGTTTTCCACCAAAATTTTAAATTTTTGTCACCGCTTTATAATCAATCAATCAAAAAAAAAAAAAAAAAAAAAAAAAAAAAAAAAAAAAAAAAAAAAGTGAAAAAATGAAAAAATATATGATATGAATAATAAGATTTGACACCTTGTTTTGACTTTCCTACCGGCGAGAGTAGAAATAAATGTTCCGACTTGACCGGGCGTGTTGAGCCCTAGCTCGTCTCCCTTAACCA
>JARVZY010006929.1:0-24941 GCA_030686995.1 Artemisia argyi | reverse complement strand
CAGATTGATCATCATTATGAGAATGTGCAGAACCACTATTGTCTTCTTCATCCCTAACAGCTTGAGCTACCTCTAACATATAAGCATTAAGAGGTGTATTCCTACCTGAAAAATTTACTCCCTTATGAGACATAAAAGTGAATACTTTAGGTGGCATTCTAATGGTAGGTACATAGTCCTGAGGCTTTGGTATCCCATCTAATGGATTTTCTAAAAGCAATTGAACAAATCTAGGATACATAAGAAAGGGTTTGCTAGCCTTAATATGAGTAAGCATACCTTCAAGGATCATGTATGAGAAATTGAAAGGTTGATTTGTAATAAGACCAACATAAGCAGAAGCTATGGAATGGCTACACTGATCCTAAGCAGCACTCTTTGGACTCAAACAATGAAGCAAAACATGAATAAGAAATTTCCAATGAGGACTAACCAAAGCCTTCTGAAAAGTAAGCTTATTCAAAGGACCTTCATACCCAATGTCTCTGAGTGTGTTCCAAATCTCTTGTTTTCCAAACAAAACAGAGCCTCCTTCATCATCAAATAACAGAGCCTCTCTGATTGAAGCTTCTATGACACGAGTAGCTCTCCCAGCAACTGTAGCAGTAATGATATCCTCTCCATCTACAACCTGTGACCTTGCTATATCCCAAAAAGCTTGTATCCAAGGTCCAATGATCTCTGGGTTGACTAGGATGGCGTAACAGATGTTTGTTCCAGTGAGAAAATCAATAATTCCATGAAAGTCAAGATTATCTTGGGTTTTCTCAAGGTTTGCTATCATGTTGTGTTTGGTGTTGGTGCGTCGATTTGCCATGGTGATTAGTGTTAAAGTGAGAAAAGTTATGATCGATGTAAAGTAGGAATGAGTTTAAATAACAAGAAAGGTGAATAAAAAGAAAAGATATGAGGTTTATATAAGGATAAGATACAAAAAATCATGGTTAATTAATAACTTTACCGTTATTTTTGGAAGTAATTATCCCCATATCTTTCAAAAGTTTTTTAGCCGCAAATATGACCATTGGAACAGTATTTGACACGTCAGCGTACCCTTTAATAGCACCAAGCAGTACGTTCCATAAAGTATGGAGCAGTACCTTCCGTTATAAACTCACACAGTATGTTGATCAAAGTACTTTCTCCAAAAAAAATCTTGAATGTTGACCATTTGACCAAAATATCTTTGAAAGTCAACCCTAATTAATGACTATCTCCCCATATTAAATCCCAAAGCTACCATGGTAAGTGAACATCAATACACTTCATTAAATTCCCATTTACCTTTACTTTGCTTATAAAAGTAACTTTACCAACAACAACTTGCAATCACCTTTTACTTTCTTTAGCAGAACACAAAAACTAGTAAGCACAATGAGTCACATTCCAATTGTGAACATCTCTTCAGACTCAGATGGAACCATAGATTCAGAGATAAGTTACTACTCTGATTCTGAGTTTGAAGATCCAAGATGGTTAGATTATTTCCCTCCTCATGTACAGTGGATGGGACTCCAAGAATCTTCTTCAGCAATAAGTGCTGCCAACTCTACCATAACTGAAGCAGGTAGTACTACCAACAAAAAGCCCAAGAAGAAGAAAGTTATCCCTGGTTCATCTCTGGCTAATGAGCTTCCACATGCTTTGACTCAAGCCCTGGAATCAGCAATTCAGAACATGAAGTGGCCTGCTCCAAGGAAAGAGAAACCTCCCAAACAGGTTCTTGGCCTGGCTTGCCCAAGAAAGCAGGCTTCTTTTGATGACAAGAGAAAAACTGCTCAAAAGGAAATGCATAACTATGAGGGCAAGGGCAAAAGTCCTATGGAGTAGGTGTGTGAAGCTTGGTAGTAGGTTGTGGTAGATGGTAGTTTGTTTAGGCTTGTGTGTTCTGTGACTGTGTTAGTAGCTTGGTAACAACAATGATGATGTAGAAACTTTCTGAATGGTTGTTGTAAGAAGTTTGTTGAATGATGAATAAACTCTTTTCTTTTGAATGATACATGTAGCCTCCCCTCATATAATGACTAACTAATAACTACTAATGCCTCCCCTAAAAAATAGCTTACATATTAATCATGCCAATACTCACAACCAAAAAGGTAAATCCTGAAACATCAAAGCCCTTTGGGAGTAGATCTGCTACATTATCATCAGTATGAACTTTAACCACATTAATAAGCCTGTGTTCATAGCAATCTCTTATAAAGTGATGTCTAATCTGAATGTGCTTGGTCTTGGAATGATACACTGGATTCTTGACAATACAGATAGTACTCTCATTATCAATGTTGATAGGAGTATTCTTGAAATTGAATCCATAATCCAAAAGCTGATTTTGTAACCAAAGTACTTGTGCACAACAACTTGCAGCAGCTACATACTCTGCTTCAGTGGAAGAAGTTGCTGCAATTGTTTGCTTTTTACATTGCCATGACACTAATCTGCTTCCAAGGTACTGGCATCCTCCAGTTGTGGATCTTCTGTCATAGTTATCTCCAGCATAATCACTGTCTGAAAAAGCTTGAAGATGGAAAGGTGAATCTCTAGGATACCATAAGCCTAGCTTAGGTTGTTGCCTAAGATACCTGAAAATTCTCTTGACAGCATTCAAGTGAGATACCTTTGGATTAACTTGATGTCTTGCACATAAACATACAACAAAAGTTATATCAGGTCTTGATGCAGTTAAATACATGAGACATCCAATCATAGACCTATATAGTGTGACATCAACATCTTCTCCTTCTTCATCTTTTCCCAAAGGTTTGTTAGTATCCACTGGTGTAGATGTAGGCCTAACAGTTGTGAAATTGAATCTCTTAAGAATATCTGCAACATACTTATCTTGACAAATATATATTCCAGTGCTTGACTGTTGCACTTGAAGTCCCAAGAAGAAGGTTAATTCTCCCATTGAACTCATCTGAAACTCTTTCTGCATAAGATCTTCAAATTCTTTCACCATAGATTGCCTAGTAGCACCAAAAATAATGTCATCTACATACACTTGGACAAGCATGATTTCCTTCTTATCACTCTTGATAAACAAAGTCTTGTCAATAGCTCCTCTTCTATAACCATGTTGTAGTAGAAAATTGAAAAGTCTTTCATACCATGCTCTTGGAGCTTGATGAAGGCCATACAGAGCCTTGATTACCTTGTAGACTTTGTTTGGGTGTGTAGGGTCTTCAAAACCAGGAGGCTTTTTGACATAAACTTCTTCTGTGATTTTGCCATATAGAAAAGCACTTTTAACATCCATTTGATATACAGGAAATCCCATATATGATGCAAAAGTCAAAAATAGCCTGATGGCTTCAATCCTTGCCATAGGAGCAAAAACTTCATCATAGTCTACTCCTTCTTCCTGTCTGTATCCTTGAGCCACTAACCTTGCCTTGTTCTTAATAACATTCCCTCTTTCATCTCTTTTTACTCTAAAGACCCATTTAGTTCCAATAAGTTTCTTTCCATCAGGTAAATCACATAATACCCAAACTTCTTGAAGTTTAAAGTGTAGGAGTTCTTCTTGCATAGCTTCCACCCAACTTTCCTTGGCTAATGCTTGTTTGATATTTTTGGGCTCTTCCTGAGATAGAAAACAAGCAAATAAACACAAATTCTGATCCTTGTGATTCACCCTGTTTTGTTTGTATATAAAACTAAGTAAAGAAGTATGTTTTTGAGACATATTCTTAGCCTTAGTCCTTGTGAGCACCCCTGAAGCTGAGGGTCCAATTATGTTGGTAACAGGATGTGTTTTGTAAATTCTGAGAGTAGGAGTTGGTGAGACTTCAAGATTATCTTCCAAATTAGTTATATCAGGATCTTCATTAGAATCTGAGAAAATGACTTCTTGATCGAATTCATCATCAGTGTCTTCTAAAGTAATCTTGTTTGGATCATCAGTATCTTCTAAGTCAGACATATTAGAATAATTAACAGCAGCAGTATTTATCCAATTTGAAGTATCTAAAGGATGAAAAGTACTTTCAAATGGATTAGCAGTACTTTAGGGTAAAGTACTGGCTGTTGTTTTTGCCTTCTTCTTTTCTGCTTCATAAGCTCTCCTTTGTTCATCTTCATAAGACATAGCCATTGTTTCTTGAAAAAGCATCCTTGACAGTTCATCTTGAATGGCTTGATCTTCATCAGATACTGGGATTTGTGGTGGAACAGTACTTTGAGGATCAATAGTACTGTTAGGTTTAGCAGTACCTTGAGGCTCAGAAGTATTTTTCTTTTCTTCATTGGCATTTTCTTTTGGCTCATCTTCGGATCTTAATTTAACATCATGAACAATGTACTGTGCTTCTTCTTCAGTGGGAGTAGCTAGATTTTCTTCCCTTACAGGTACATAATTCATTGATGAAGACATTAAATCAAGATCAAACATCCAATCAGGACCTTTACCTTTAGAATTCTCTTGTTCTTACAGAAAATCAACATGAAGACATTCTTGAACCTTTTTGGTAGCCCTGTTGTATACCCTGAATCCTTTGCTATTGGTACAATAACCCAATAAATATCCTTCATCTGATTTCCCATCAAATTTTCCCAAATTATCAGCAGTGTTTAATATGGTTAAGGGACATCCAAAAGGTTTCATAAACTTGATGCTTGGCTTCTTTCCCATGAGTAACTCATAAGGAGTCTTCATTTGAGGTTTAGTCACTGATACTCTATTCAACACATAACAAGCAGCACTTACAGCCTCAGCCCAGAATGGAACAGGTAATTGAGAGTCTGCAAGCATTGTCCTTGCTGCTTCTATAAGAGTTCTATTGTTTCTTTCTGCAACTCTATTCTGTTGAGGAGTTCTAGCAATACTGAACTCTCTTTTAATTCCTTTCTTGGCACAAAATTCACCCATTAGCTGATTCTTGAACTCAGTCCCATTGTCACATCTAATGACTCTAACCTTGAGTATTAACTGATTTTCAAGTGCTATTATAAGATCATTAATAGCTTCAAAAGTTTCATCTTTAAAGCATAATAAAAAGACCCAACTAAATCTGCTACAGTCATCTGTTACAACCAAGCAGTACTTCTTCTTGTTCAGACTAACAACTGAAACAGGTCCAAACAGATCCATGTGCAGCAATTCCAAAGGCTCTCTAATGGTTTTCTCATCAATCTTCTTACAAGAAGCCTTGTGCTGTTTACCCTTCCTACAAGCAAGACATGAGTGATCATTCTTGAATGTTTTAGAAGGTAAACCTCTAACTAAATTACCTCTGACCAGCTTATTGATGTTCTTAAAATTGACAAGCCCCAATCTTCTGTGCCATTGATGTGCTTCTTCCATAGTTGCTCTTGCAATCAAACATGTTGCTCTTTCAGCAGAGTTTACATTCTTTCTATCTTCTAACTTGAAATCAGGAGAGAGTATAAGACATTTTGTGTCAAAGAATAACACAGGATACTTCTTATCACAAATCTGAGATACTGACAAAAGATTGAATTTGAGCTCCTTCACATATCTAACATCTTTAAAATCAATGTTTCCTGCCTTGATAGTTCCTTTGCTAGTTATTCTTCCTCCATCAGGATCATTCCCAAATGCAACTTTTCCTCCAAAATAAGCTTTAAAATCTGACAAGAGTTTCTTTTCTCCTGTCATACTGCCAGAGCAACCACTATCTACAATAAGATGATCTTTAAGCTCCTCCTCTGGGTTGCCCTGCATTCACATGAATAAGGTTAGTTATTATTAGGAACCCAAGCCATTACTGACTTGTGTTCCCCTTGTGGAGTGACATACTCAAAATTTTTGAGTATGTAATCACCACTGTCTTTGAAAGCATGATCAAGAATTAAGGTTTTTGTTTCCAAAACTATTTGTTTTTCTTGATCAATTTTCCCTTTTTCTCCCTTAACCTCTGAAAGTACTGGTTCTACCCCAGCAATACTTTCTTTCTTAACCCATTTAGTTGTAACTTTAGGAGTTGGGTTCTGTGTTCTAGCATCTTTTCTTGTGTTGTAAGGCCTTCTAGGGTTGTAGTGATGGTACCTCCTAGGTCTTACACTTGAGTATTTGCTAGAAACATCTTGGTTAGGGAACTTTCTATCAGTACTTTGTGAAGGTACTGAGGGTTTTGAGTATGACCTTTTCTGATGAGGGTACCTATAGTCTTTTGAGAAATTACTATGGTTAACCCTATTTGTATAGTTCCAAACTGGTTTGTTGTCCCTTGGCTTATTCTCCCTATGACTTGGTTGTGCCGTTCTGGTCTTTGGATATTTACTTAAGTATTCTGAATGATAATCACAGTCTTTAATCAAATGATGAGGACTATAACATACATAACAGACCTTTGGACCAATATCCCCAAATCCCCTTCCATAAGATTTTCTAAATTTAGCAGTATTTTGAAAGAATTTTCATTGAGGTACTGCTGAGTGATCAACAGTACTTCGAAAAGTGTTTGGAGGTACTGCTTGTTTTGAAAACTTTTTCTCTTCAACCTTAGGTGCTTCAACAGACTTTTCTAAAGTTTCAGGGTTAGTTTTACTTTTAAGCTTTTTCCTAAACTCTATATTATCTACACCATAACAGTCAACATCTTTTCTAGGAGGTTGAAAGCTACCTGGGGGTGGGGAACTGCATTATATCCCTTTTCTATCTTAAATTCAGGAGGTGTTGGACTAAGGTATTCCTCATCACTAGAAGTGTTTTCATCTAGACTTATGAACTCTTCATCATTAGTGGAGGTATCTACTGTAAGATTTAGTTCCTTGCCCTTAAATGGAATGCCTTCATTGCTATCATTATCATAACCTAGGTCTGTCTTAATATTAGATGTTCTTTGCTTTTCAACAAATTGAACATGTGACACACCTGCCTAATTTCACACAACAAGTTTTTCTAACAACTTATCCCTTTCAGCAGTCACTTTCTCTAGTTCAGACACCTTACAACCTAGTTTCCATTCACTTAACTTAACTAGGTAATCATGTTGTTTATATGTTTCAAGCCATGCTACTTCATTGTTTTCATGTGTAATGATTTTGGCCTCCATTGACTCTAAAGTCAATTGATAACCAGTTATCTCAGCCCTAGCCTTTTGAAATTTATCTCTTTCAGCTACATATTCACTAAGTAACTTTTGTTACATATCATTGCACTTAGAGCATATCTCAGAGTTAGTGGATGAACTTGGTGAAGCAACTACCATAGCAAGCTGAACAGGTGCTTTTTCAAACTCCATGCTCCAATCAAAGCTTCCTAGACCATTGATGAGTGTGTAAATACTCATCATTTTTACCGTATTTTAACTGCCAAAATGCGTGAAAACATTCAAGAATGCATCAAAATAATAAAAATATCCCAAAGATCGTGTTTTATATGTTTCAAATGCAAAATGATTGAAAACTAACGAAAAATGAACAAAGTTTGCATAATTGGCAGTTTAAGTCCCCTAACTTTCAAAAGTTGTCAAAACTAGTCCTTGAGCGTTTATTTTGAAAAGTCAAACCAAGTCTTGAAAATCAAAATTAACCAAAAATGATCTTTGGGTGAAAAGTTTTCAAAAGTGTACAAGTTTGGCCCTGAAATTTCACAATTTCGCAATTTTAGTCCCACAAGTTTGCAAAGTTGTCGATAATGGCCCCCGGAATTACACTTTGGAGAAAAATGATCATATTAACTTTGGAAATTCATAACTTGGCATATTCGACCCTTGGATTATATTTTAGGAATTTGGCAGCATTGACCCTTCAGTTTTGGAGAACTTCACAAATGGTCCTTAGGCTTTGTTTTCTTATTAAACCTAACGGACCCTTTATTTACTAAACCTCAACATCTAATCCGTTACCTTGGGCCCAAATCCATCTTCTGCCCACCCAAACTACCCTTAAAGCCCAATACCCAATACCACTTTGACGTTTTAATATAAACACCCTCCTTTTGGTCAAATTGACCAGTCAATCAAACACACTTCCCCTACCTCTCGTATTACCCAGGAAACAACTAACCCATCTTCCACCTCACCTCTTTACCCAGGGAGCAAATAACCACCACCACCCCTGCTACACGCAATACCTTCTCCCAATACCTCAAAAGCCACCCCCCACTTTCACATCCCCCAAACCCTCACAAACCCGTACCTACCACCCAAGCCCCATCAGCAATCCACAACCAAACTGGGCGGCAAAATTGATTTAAGGGATGAGATGAATGGGAAGCTAATCAACGGCTGGGATTTATTCCAAACAGTATCAAAGGCAGACAAGCGAAGCATCAAAGATTCAAGTGAAACCCTAGTTGGATGAGTATAAATAGATAGGGATGTTGTAGCCTAAAGGGCAGGAGGTCTTAGTTTTAATTTTTTAGTAGTTTAATTACTTCTAAGTTAGGGCTTTAAATAATATTTTTTCTAAAGTTAAAGTCTTTGTACTCTTTATTTTTCTCTATCAATGAAAGTTTTAATTTGAAGCAATTTAAATTTTTAAGCTCTTTTCTTTACAACAGCTTTGCTTGAGACCCTTACTCAACTCTGCTTATCTGTCTTTAGCTTGTTCATTGATTCTGTTTTTTTTATTGCTCATTGTAGTTTCAATAGCTTATTCGTATTTACTGTTAGCCTCTAGATTAGGTTGAAAACCATACTGTTTAGCCTTGAGATAGCTTACTTTAGTTTCTAAGTTTACCCATTTTCATAGGTTCAGTGTAATTTTTTAGTAGTTTAATTACTTCTAAGTTAGGGTTTTAAATAATATTTTTTCTAAAGTTAAAGTCTTTGTACTCTTTATTTTTCTCTATCAATGAAAGTTTTAATTTGAAGCAATTTAAATTTTTAAGCTCTTTTCTTTACAACAGCTTTGCTTGAGACCCTTACTCAACTCTGCTTATCTGTCTTTAGCTTGTTCATTGATTCTGTTTTTTTTATTGCTCATTGTAGTTTCAATAGCTTATTCGTATTTACTGTTAGCCTCTAGATTAGGTTGAAAACCATACTGTTTAGCCTTGAGATAGCTTACTTTAGTTTCTAAGTTTACCCATTTTCATAGGTTCAGTGTAGTTTTTTAAATGTTGTTAGGCTTAGTTAGATTGTAATTGTCCAAAAACTCGTGTTAAAACCTGTTTTCATAGTATTAAAAAGCATGCTGAGAATCTTATGGAGTGTTTGGCACAAGTGTGCATCAGTTACAAGTTCCCCTACAGCCCCCCAAAGGACATTTTTTAACTCACTCGTCTTTGGTACTTACGACATGAAAATGGGTTCATGGCTTCTCTGCTAGCTTGCGTACATGCCGGTAATTTTATTTTATTTTTATGAAGCTTTTAAGACAGTTAACGAGGCCCCTAAATTAGCCCCCCTAGGACTATGAATTCCCATGCATCCAGTACTGACCATTGTTGATTAGGGCCGTATTCTTGGTCCATGTTTGATCACTGGTTTTGTGATTTGTAGTTTTAGAAAGCCACCTAGGTATACTATTTAGGATTGCCTTTAGTTTTGGCCATATAGCTTATTTGGTCACTTATTTTTAAGCTTGAAGTAGCCACTTTGGCTACTGTTGATGCTGCTACTTTTGTTCTTGTTCATTTACTGTCATTGTTGTTTGATCCTGCTTATAATTGATGAGTGTGTAAATACTCATCATTTTATACCCATATTGGACTATAAAATACTAAAAACAACCAAATATGCCAAATTATATTGCAAATATCTTTGGATTGTGTTTTTATGTGTTGTAGGTACAAAAAGATTGAAAACGAGGCAAAAGTGGACAAAACGAGCACGAAGAGTTTAACGAAAGACTTAATTCGGCCTAGCATTTAAAGTGATTAAATAGATTCAGGCCATAACCTTTCACAAAATTCAGTGTTGTTCCAGTGGTAGGATGCGTATTTGATGTTCGAGAGGTCCAAACTGTGTCAAGCCCATTTCCCATTTTCAGCCCAATTAGCAAGAAAAAGAAAACCAAGCCCATGATGAAATGAGTTAATATAAGGGAATGGAGACCTGGCAAAAAAAAGAAGAGAAGTAGCAGCCGAGAGGAGGAACAACAACAAAAAAAAAAAAAAAAAAAAAAAAAAAAGAAAAAAAAAAGAGAGGGAGCCGACAGCCACACCCTTGGGGGTCGGTTCATTCACTCTGCCATTTGTTTTCATTAACGAGTTGGGCTGCCCGCGCATTGCTGCGGGTGTGTTGCTTATAATTTTTGTGCTATACGTGTTTTGTCGTATTTTTGTTGCCTAAATTATCTGCAAGAGTACACAATGAGAACACAAACACACAATGGCAAATATTTTCATACTATATATGTTAGTTATCACAATAAATTTGACTAATACTCAAATTCCTTTACAAACATCCAATGAAGCAATTTCCAAAATTCCAAAGTAAACGTTATGGAAAAACACAAATATACAATTGAAATGTACAATTGTCGATAGGAACTACAGTTACATGAGAATGAAAAGAAACATCAACCTCGCATACCATTACAATGCCTATTAAGACTTCCAATACCTCTAGCATCGGCTTAAGAATAAGAAATTGGTGGGAACTATGGCCGTATAGGCGCATACGATACAAATAAAATACGGTCATGTTTCATAGATGTTAAAATTCTACATAGTAGTCTTTAGCAATACACTTTGTATTCAAGAAGTATAAAATGCAGCAAAAGAACCATCATCCCATGGCACAGTGAAAGGCATCTCTTGTGCATGGCAACATCTTCAAGAAAAGACATATATTGAATCTACAAATACAGATAATGAGCATTGTGAAATATCATGCCGTGTATACTACATGCCGCGACTTCGTTAAAATGACCCAATTCACTCCTATACTGCTGTTGTTTCACAGAACTAAATACCCATTAAAAAAACCAAAGTCCCATAATACCACACCAAAAAACCCTCCAAACCATGTTATGTTCAGCCCCACAAAAAAAATTGATGTGCACAATTTAGTGAAATAATAATGATTGGTGAAAGATAATTATTCGAAATAATAAGTAATTAGCAAATATCTCATTCTACCCATTAAAGTTAAAGGATAATGCAAATCGACTAATGTGAATGTTATGAGGTAAACATAGGTATTTTTAATCGACTACAGAAGCATTCCGCCATAAAATGAAACAATAGTCATACCTGAAGAATTCAACGCAACCACAATTTCCCAACAAAATTATCTGATTGGGTCATCTCCCGTAATCAATTTCCCTGATGCACAACTTGCTGGTACCAAATTCCTTATTAATTTGCTGTTCTGCGTTGGTTTCATTGACTGGATTCACAATCAGATATAAAAAACATCAGTTACACATTGAGCTTATAGGTTTTTCCAAACTCATATAAGTTCCTAAGCCAGCTAAATACCCTAAACCAAACATCCTGTAATTATGAATAATTCAAATCGTTATGAAAATTTTGCTGCAAAAAAATGTAATGTATTCTTTTTTGATAATTGGTAAGTGCTAATTGGTTTATTTGCTTATTTTAACCACTTTTACAAAAGTGCATTGGCATATCGCTCAACTCTCAAGTCTTAACTAAGCATAAACTATAAAACAAACACGAAACATTAAATAATATAAAGATCGTGTTATACACAATTTGCTGATTACCTCATTGCAAGAGTATCATTTTAAAAACATCATTCCCAATGACCCTTAAAAACAACGCATTCGTTTCCTTAATCGCCATCCTGTTGCAGCCCGTTCACCTTCATACCAAACACAATGTTAACAAAAACTATTTGCTTAATCCTAAATTTAAAACTTTCGTCTCTTTAGTAGGTGGGTATTAACTGGTTTAAAAAAGCTTTGTTTTTTTTCAAATCAGTTGTAATAAGCCAATCCAATGCGGCAATTTGTTTTAACACACCAGAAGGTAATATGTTGTTATCATGTAATAAGAGAACCCGTAACCCTTCCAAACATTCAAAAAACCTGAAAATCTAGTTGCTTTGCAGTAGTCCCAAACACTCTTCAAAAAGCAGAAACTGAAGGAACCAAACTCTTGATATATGTGCGAAAGATCAGACAAATATTTAATGTGATGCAATTTAATCCCAACTAACATATTAGTTTTAGAGATTCATTTGGTTCTCTAATTACATGTAACTATTTGTGGCTACAACAACTGGAGTTTGTAAGTTGTGTTCTAACAGCGTAATGAACTTATTTTTTATCAAATGATGGTCTACCTAAGCTCTTTTCTGCATATGGAAATTATCAAGCGATGTTACAGTCATGAGTGATCCTTCAATACCAATTAGAAAAGGGTGTAAAAGTTTGTAATTACAGAGCATATTTGTTGCAGTTGCTGCAGCAGCAGTCTGCTTCATCAAGTGCATTTGTTCAGCTGTAGCAGTTGGTTTTTCTCTCCTATTTCTGAGCCATTATAATTGTCACCAGTAACAATGGCTTTCCACAACTTTATTTACAAAGAGCGATTTTGAGGCAGTAACATCGACCTGCCTAAAACAAAAAGAAAAGAGATTAAGCACTTCTTAGTAAGAAATTCATCTAGATTGTCAAAGAACAGATGTGAAATTGTTTGACCTGTTACTAATAATTTACCAAAAGTATTTCACCTTACTAATAATTTACCAAAAGTATTTCACCTTAACCAAATGCTACCAATTTTACCGCCTTAATGAGCGTATTAATGTTGTTGCTGTATGATTGTTGCAATAAACCTTATCACAACAATAATCCACATCTTTTTACAAAAAATTACAGAAGGTTGTATGTGTTAAAAGAAAAAAACTGCAGGCAAGTTTGTGCACGTTTAACCCACTTGACCGAGAGCTTGCAAGTTGAGCTAATGATTTTGTCATAAGCTGATCTAGATAAGTTCATAAACTGAAAAAAGCGGGCTTTTGATATAACACATCGATTCCAACCACTATATGAATTCTAAAAAGCTTATACTTATGTCGAAAGGTAAAGAATAAAAGCTTTTCCAAATGTCGTAAGATAAAGTAAAAACATGTCACAGGACATATGAACCAAGTTGAAAATTAACCTCATTCATAATAGGATCATCATATTGTGGAAGCATTTTCTTTTCAAATCCAGCCATTAAAACTGCACACAAAGGATGACTTCTTTTCAAATCCAGCCAAAGGAAGCATTTATCCAAACATCAAAAGCTGATTCGAGTGAGTGAACTAATATTGTTTGACATCAAATTTAGATGATGAGTAGGTTATTTTATTAGTGGGTCTGTACCATTTGCGCATAGTAAATTAGTAGAGTCATAAATACAATTTTCAGTGCAGTCCAACGAAGCAAGTGGAAAATTAAAAAGGAATATTAAAACTGAAGAAGCTCGAAAACTTTTTGAAACACATACCTTGGTTTACATTTAAAGTGGGTCCTTCCCGAGGTGGAAATACGGTTGGCTCCGGACTGATTTGGCTGACAGCTATGGCAATACACCTTTGAACACTCCCTTCACCACTATGACTGTAGGAATGGGATCCCAGTAATTAATGTTGTGCTACCCTTTTCAGGGGCGTAGAACCCGAATTGCGTGATGTGTCTACATCTGCTGATGCCAAAAAGAAGAAATTGTAAGACCGCGGCCGCAACAACAAATAAGAGTATAGTGAAAAAAAACTAAATGTAGATTGCAGAACTGCAGCAATTTTTGGTTTCAATATTCAGCTACAAAGTTTAAGACTAACAATCTGATGATTGCAAGTCATCAGATTCAAGTAGACACATAGAATAATAAAAAATTACTCTTAACTATTATGTTCAACATTGATACCTATCCCAAATGTAAAGAATTGTATCAATTCACCCCTACCACAACGCAAATAATCCTAAATGTATACATTGGTTTGGCAAACTCTGCCTGTGCAGACATCATACGAATGCAAGAAATACACAACACATAGACAACACGTGACGGCAGCTAAAGTGAGTTTCGTTTCAACTCGTCACCAAAAGTGACCATTCACAAATACCCACATACACAAATGGCACGACTTTAAAAATATTTTCCCGTGAATTTTTAAAAATGCTTATAAAGTTATGCAATCTAAAACTACGTGACTCCAAGCTACTTATGCATAAGTATGTAAATCAAACACAAATAATTAGATAAGCATTTTGAAAAAAGCAATCCCAAACACACTTTATGGTATACACAATGTACTGTGGTTTGTCATTTTAAAAAAATGAGTTGAATTTCAGGTTATAAAAAAAATGAGTAGCTACAAACTCCATTATCAGGTTTGCTAAATATAACAAAAAACAAAGCAAAAGAAAACATAAAAACATACCCTTTTAAGATTATAAATAAGCCGCTCCTTATCAGCCATCAACTTCTTTTAAATCTTCTAACCTCTCTAATTTCAGAATTAACAAAACCCCTAAATTGTAAGAAAACCCTAATTTCAGAATTTAAAAAAATATATATATGAAAACAAAAAACTCAATTAAACAACTCAGTTATAAAACCCTAATTTTATAAGAAATCATCTTTATAAAAACTAAGCTATTACCTTTATATTCCATCAGAAGCAACGCATATAGCAACGTTCGCTCTAAATCTTCAAAAGATGAAGAAGTGATTTAATGAGTGGCCTGTGATTGTTGTTCAGAACAGTGGTTTTGATCGGGGTGTGTGTGTTTTTGGATAATGGAATGTGTCTATTAGGTGTAAGAAAGTTCAAGAAGAAGGAGGAGATAGAGCCGGTTATATTTTCATTATTTTAAGTTTTTTACTGTACATTTCACTGTACACGCACTCACAAAATACTGTAGCACTACAGTATTTGCTAAAAAGCCCGCTTATTAGTATATTGTTATAATTACTGTCTTTGAATCTTGTTCTCAAATCATTTTGTAGTAATTATATTATAATCATTCTCAAAGTTTAATTTATATTTTTTATTTGCTCATTTATGTCAACTACAAGTCTACAACAACATCTTTTACATTCCATCATGATTAACTTTTGCTTGGCTACTCTACGAAACAACATGGTTCATTAACTGTCTTTCAAAATTTATGTTTTCTTCATTTAGATCTATTTTTCTCAAAGTAATTCTTTTATCTAAGTTTTATTACAATTTTTAGCTAACAATTTTGGAATGTCTTCATTTTAAAAATCTTTTGAAATCAAATACAGTAAATGGTTTTTGCATTTATTTTTGCTTTCCAACGTCAATCACCTATTTAGTCATTTAAAAAGGTATATCTTGTCAATCACTTTTTTTTTTTTTAATCTTAGCTCATAGTTTTTCTTTATCTAGTGATTAATGGTTTAACTAGGCAAGATTAAGTAGTGATTAATAGATAATTTTGGGTTAATGATGGGGCTTATGGATGATATTTTGGTGCTTATGGAATGGGTCTCATCTAGCCGTTTTTATACTTTTCATCTCATTTGGTTATCTCTAACCCTCTTATCTTTTTATTTTTAGTATGTTTATATTTATTGTGATGTTTAGCTTAGTAGTTATTGTTGCTTTATTTGTTGCTTGTGGTGTACTTTTTATTATGTGCGAGTAATTTATATATGTTAGTTTAGAAATATGTTTATTATTGTTGGATTTATTGTTATTGTTAACTTAGTAGTCATGATTAGTGAGTAGACTTTTTATATACTTGTTGAGTAAATTATTCCGTGAATTAAGTATACTTTTACAAAAGTTAGAAAATATATTGGTTAGTAATTTTAAGTTACGTAGATTGAAATTTTGGTTGTTTGAGCGGGCAAAAGCCGTGAAAATAATTGGGTTTTAATTCAAATATTGATATCTCTTTGTGAAAAATTGTTTTCAAAAGAAACCATCGTTGTGAGAAAATATTTATTCGTAAGAGATATTAATTCATCAATAAGATAACTTAATTGAAATAATAAACCACACTTAAGGATCGTGATAATTTGCTTAACAAGTATATTTTTTTTTCATATATTTCTTATTTGCTTGCTTAGTATAATTTAGTTTATTATTATTTTTTTTAGTTGTTATTTTTTATCGTTAACTTTAGATTATTTACTTGCTACTAGTGTTATTATTATCTTTGCTTTTATCATTTAGTTTTAGGCCCGTTTTAAGTTTATAGTGCGTTTTATGTTATTTGTGCTTTCCATTATTGTTTTATACGCTTTATTGTTGCTTACTAGTGTAAAATTACTTTTCGTAAGATTATAAATATCATCAAAACCCTTTCCTGTCCAAATTCACACTATTTCACATAACCCCTTTTCCATTCAAATTCACCCGATCACAAAATCCGTTTTTGATACCATCACACCTCGCTGGGACATAACGACCCGGGGAAACCGTATTCTTCACCAGTTATCTTGCACTTTCTCCTGGGTTGACCTATTGACCACACCCGGTTGACTGGTTAGTTCGGGAGGAGTCAAATTTTGGCTCCGCTGCCGGGGAGGTTGTGCGCGTTATTCTCTAAACGGTTTTGCAGATTAGTGATTTTGAAATTCACTTCTTTGTAAATTTATCCATCCTTGTGTATATTATCATATAAAAACAAAACTGTTCCCAAAAACATTTTAAAATCAGTTTTCAACGAACACAAAAAACCAAAGATTTTCTTTCCTATTTGTATATAAAATGTCTTTCCAAAAAACCAAAAATGGACAGATTAATACCATTTATAGACTTGATAAAACTTCTCTATCATTTACATTTCTGCAAGAAATACTACATCTTGTGGATCATCAGGATTTGCTCACTCTCAATGATTGGGTTCACAAATTTTATACAAATCATACTCCTACAGGGTCTGGATTGTATTTATTGGGTGATCTCAGAGTGTTGTTTGATTCTTCTACTCCCACTGGTGCTGGTTATGACATATGGAAAAACAATCAGAGGTGGAAGGTTCAGAGTTGGAAATTTTAACCTATGCCATATGTTGATGTGTTGGAAACTACATCTGGACTCAGACTTATTATGGATCTTGGCAAGAGGTATCCTCTGACAGTGTCTGTGATGGAGAAAATGCTTCCACAAAAGTTGGAGATTCCTCCTGATCCAGTTGGGAATGCTAGGTTGTTTGCTGAATCTCTGGTGAAAGTATTCAAACTCAGAATTAGGACTTCCAGAGTAACTTCTATTTGATGGTATATTGTTGAATAATTATTTCTTTTTTTTATAAAAAAAAAAAAAAAAAAAAAAAAAAAAAAAAAAAAAAACTAACAATGTTTTATAGTGTTGTGTATGTTGTCTGCAGGTTTGGTGTTGATCACACATTCTCTGGTTATCAACTTACCTGATGTTGACTATTCCATCAAAAAGTTGGCTAGTCCAAAGGGTACAGCTTTGGTAAAGACACATCAAATTTGTTGATAGCTGTAATAGTTTGCTTAAAACTATAGGGTACTCAACTCACCCATGCTTCATTGCTGAGAGTTGAAATGGTTGTCAATTGACCATGGATTTTTCGTTTATGGATTCCCAATAATTGGCTAGCCCACATGTATATGGCTTATGG
Source organism: Artemisia argyi (assembly GCA_030686995.1). Lineage (NCBI taxonomy): Eukaryota > Viridiplantae > Streptophyta > Magnoliopsida > Asterales > Asteraceae > Artemisia > Artemisia argyi. The sequence continues at coordinate 7,493 of JARVZY010006929.1, read as the reverse complement.
TAAAGGCAGTGGAAAACCATATTTGGTATTCAGTTGGCCATGATGATTTTTCATCAAAATAATTGACTAGTCCTAAGCAAACGGCTACAGGTAAAGACATCTCAAATCCGTATACAACTGATGATTTGCTAAAAATCATTTGGTCATCAGTGTACCATAGTTTTCGAACTTAAAACATTTGGCTACTCCAGTGGTGATGGCTATTGGTAAAGAGAAATCAAATCCATTATTTTCAATGATTCACCTCTCACAGAAGTTAACACACCTGGGTGTGATGAGAATAGTATGAAACTAATTTGTTTTGATGTACATTTGGTCGTTTGTTGCTGCAAAGAATGGAGTTTTCAAGTATGTGCTGATCCTAGAGATCTTGCTGATGATGTTCGATTTCAATCCTCTTAGTATGTAACTTCAAAGATCTTTGAAGAATCTTGAACTTAACCATGTCAAATTTAAGATTAGGGGAGGATTGTTGGGAATTCTGCTAAGAGAGAATTCTGCTGAAGAATCTGCTGATGGAATCTACTGAAGACACAGATTCTGCTTATAGATTATTTCTGCTGAAGTTTAGTTTCAGCATTATTAGTTTCTACGGATATAGTTTTTCCGTGTTTTATGTAATATAGTTAGGATATGCATGAGTTTATTTAGGAAGTGATAATGCATATCTTTTAGAAGTTTTTAGAATATACGTTTCTTGTGAAACGGTTTAGGGTTCCTTGTATATAAAAGGAACACACGATTATGTATTGAAAAACGGTTTTTAGAAAACACTTTGATAATTATTAAAGATCCATAGAGGATCGATTTTTCTTAGTATTTAAACTTGTGTTTGTTTCCGCTTTAAAATACAAGTTACAGAGATTGTCTATTCGTGTGTTGGTAATTACATTAACATAACTAACGATTCTAGAGTGCTTAGAAGATCTATCAAGGTCTGAGTTTCAACAAGAAGGATGCAGATGTCGATAGATGTTGGGAAGGTTTGTGTGATCCAATCAAGCAAAGGAAAGAAATGACTCATAACATCATTTAAAAGATGAGATATATTAAAGGAGTACTCACAAAGGTGTGTGCATCAAATAGGGCTGAGATGCATCCATGTTTTTCTACTTTGTGCTCAGAGACCGATACTATAGTCAATAAAATAATGGATCAAATGAAAATCCTTTGTTGTACCATATTGCCTTTGTGTTCATGAGTTCAGGTTTGGCACATTCTTTTTCAGGTATAGTTGCAACTTTTGCAATTCCATTTTTCAATATAATATCCTTGAATCTATAACTTCAAATTTTTGTCTGTTGAACACAACATATGTGATATATATCTCAGTTATGTAACATGTACATGTAACAAGGTATGTTCAGAGTGTCATATAATATTCAGAGCTACAAAATACGTACAAATATGTTAGATCTGATCGGTTACGCAAAGTACATAACTACTTAGAGACTCATTGCAACTTGGCAACTTAAAGTGTTAAAACATATTACGTGTATGTATAAAGGTAAATTAGACAATCACCAACTCCACACCTTTAGGCAATATTTGTGTTAGTTTGTGCTAACTTTTTTAATGTACCCTATAAAGCATGTAAAATAAATGTGTAGTTTATAACGTTTCACAAGTTGTAGACAATAATTAATTGTTGGAAAAAGATTGTAAAACTGAATCATTGCTATCCCAATGTGTCAAACACGCATAATCCTAAAAATTTCATACATAAATCTGAACTTTGAACATAAGAGATTCAATACGTATGAAGCAAACAAAGCATGCAAAATAACAATTATCCAAAACCATACCATCTTAGTTTATTAATTGTCAAAGAAAACCATAAAATAAAATAACTGACTGTTTATTAAAAATAAAGTATTAGTATCTGAAGATGGTGAAGTGTTCATTTATCTCAAACATCTTTTGTTATATTCATTGATGTAGTCTTTTTTTTCCGTTGTCCATCATGATCATCAAATGTATCATGTGTTGATACATCTTCTATTTCACGCAATCTTTTGTTATCGCTACCACCATTAACATTAGTTGAACTTGCAATGTCATCGCCAATATCCTGGAATGAATAACACATCAAATATCAATAATTATTAAATTTTTTAAATTGAATAGTTTTTCATACATTAAATAATGAGATATATGATACCTGATGCGCCTTGTTTGATCCTTCTATATTCATATTCTCATCATCTTCTAACATATCTTCTCTATCAGGTAACTCATCTTCATCATTCTCAGCATCATGCTCACCGCCCTCTAAATCATTGTTACTATTATTTAAATCATCTTTGGCATTTTCAAACTCATTCCCCTCCCTTTGAAACTCATCTTTGTCAATTGCTAAATCATCATCGCTATTTTGAAACTCATCTCCAACATTTTATAAATCATATTCTTTATTTTCATAATCATCTCCAGAATTCTCATAATAATCTTCACCATTTTCAAACTCATCTTCATTATCCTGTTTTATATTGTAAAAAATAAATTAATTTAAATACAACATAAATAAATTTAATTTTATGTATATATGTATGATAAGTTAATTTAAAATAAAAAATTAAATACCTCTTCATCTAGGAAGCCATTCTTGAAATACTTGATGATATCAACATCATCAGTGATTTTCTCTGTTCGATATATATGGCTATTATTGTTGTGGTTAAATTCCGTGTATTTAATCTTGAATAGATATTGTTTGCCAATAATCTGATTAAGCTCATCAGGGAAGTATTCATCTGTATTAATGCCCTGTTCTTGCATGATCTCCCATGCTGTCAACTTAGTCATCTTATGCACATTCTTATCAAAAATTACAACTTGTGTTGTTCCACTTTCGTCAACAATGCGCACTATTATTTTGAACCTTTACATGCAAAATCAAATGCTTTTAGTATCTTATTTTTAGATCTTAGTTGTATAAAATTTACACATATGTTTTTAATATACAAAGTTGTAAAATAAACAACTCTTAACTATACATACCTGCATGCAACAACATATGTGTCTCCATGATTCTTGCAAAACAATAATTGTTTTTTGTTTCTAGAATTCATTCCACTTTTGGGTGCTATTGGTGTAACTTTTGTGTTGCATTCTTTACATCTGATATAAGCCCATCCATTTTGATATTGGATGCTATGCACAGTAGCATAAACGACACAACATGTTTCCTGCATTGTGTACATTTATATTAAATAATAATACTACAGTCGTAAATGAATATTCAATTAATATGAACATAAAATGGAGAAACATAATTTAAATCTTACCGGCTCAATAGTACAAATCATTCCTACCAATTTCTTTACGCAACCTTGCATAAATTCTACTGGTGTAACTACATGACTGTCTTGTGCATGTACCTGAATCATAAATTCGCTCGCATCATATCCCTCTTGAGATTCATATCTGTTTTATATTGAAATTCAATTATGTTGGTATTTTATGATATTAATTATATATTTTAAATCAAATATGGAAATCTAATTTAATTTACCTTTCTCGAAAAGACAATAATTGAGGTATATTCCGGTTAATATATATTTTGCTCCCAAATAACGCATTATGCAGGGCTGGTTTGTCTGTCATTTGAAAATTTTAAAATATTTAAATAGACATATGCATATATCATCATGGTTAAAAACATAAATTATAACTTAACATATTAAAAAATATTTAAAAACATGTTTATAAACTTACTATCCCAATATTTAATCTTCCCTAGCATTAAAACAATGTCTAAATGACCAATATCTTCAAGCCTCTTGTCGTATTCATTCCACATAAGTGCCCAGTTGTACCAAAATGTGCAATCAAGTGTATAAGATCTGCAAAACATTATATTATATATATATATATATATATATATATATATATATATATATATTAATAAATTATAAAATATTTACAACAATGAAAAAAATTGGTTATTACTCAGCATCTTCAATTACAACTGTTCGTCGAATTTTTGGACCACTATGGCTATTTACGGACACGATATTACCAACAGCTACAACTGTTCCAATCACATCTGTACAATAACATGTGTATTAGTGTTTTAAAATTTATAATATTAAAAAAAAAAAAAAAAAAAAAAAAATTAGTTTTCTATGTAAGAATAAAAATCATACCAACAGAATCATGTTCATGGTACTCATTGTTTGGGTCCAATATACGTGTGAATGGTTCGTTAATGAATCCAACAAAGTTTTCATCAATTTGATCAATTCTCGTGACATTTGTTCCTTTAAAAAAGGATATTTTCCACCTATTAGGTAACAAAGGTAATCTTTCACCATTTTCAGCCACACTGAAGTTTGAGATCATATAGCACTGTCCCTCTTGAATAAGTGGCTCAAATTTAAACATGAATTCCTTTTTGATGTAAATCTTAATTCTCTCATCCTGTTTACGTTTATTTTGTGCGAATGCCAAATGGAGATACACATTGCCGTGTTATTGATCATAGGATTCACATCTTTAATATGAGTCATTTTTAGTTCGTTCATTTTTTTGGCTGAAATTTAAAAAAAAAAATATATTTGAAATTAAAAATCCATACAAATTTCAACAAATATTTAAAAACAACTAAACAACCAACCTTGTGGGAAATTTCCAATGGAAGAACTCTGTATTCCATATCCTTTTTTTAATTGTTGTTGTTTCCTATAAAATTAAATTTAGCAAATTAATAATAACAACAATGTAAATTCAAGATTAAAAAAACAATCAAACCTGTACAACCACTTTCAAATGACGCAGCATGAATTCCAAAACGGTTTCTTATTATTGATTTTCCTCCTACAAATCAAGGTTTATAAGTACTATGAATATGTGATGTTTTAAATACATTAAAATGCATTATTAATATATTAACAAATAACCTTGTGAATCACTACGAAAGGATGAAGTGTTTAATCCAACACTTTTATTTGGTTGTGAATTAACTCCTGTAAATCAATGCTTAACCATTTTTAAAACAAGGAATATAACATGAATTATAATATAACTACAAATATAATTAAGTATATTCATTTAGAAAACATAAATTACCTGTGAAACTTTTTTTATACCGAGTCCGATGCAAATCTGCCACATTTTCTTCATAACCAAAACTTGGTCTTCCTATTCTGGGTACTTTATCTTGTTGAGGTTTCCCTACAAAACAATATATTAAAATGCAACTTTACGACTTTTAAAAAATAGTTTATTGAATAAAAGGAACAAATAAACCGATGACAACAAATAATATGAAAAAAACAATAATTTATATACCTTTAGATGGGATTGGTAAATCCAATTAATTAGATCTACGGTTGTCAACTGATTTTGGAATTTCAAAGTTTTCAGTACCTAAATTCCCTTCAAAAGCTGATGGTTGCTTGCCAAAGTTATTGCTGGAATATCCTTTCCTAACAACAATTACTCAACACATAATAAACATACTCACTATTTAAAAAAAATTATAACAAAAATAAAGTTATAGGTATTGTACCTTTGTTTTCCCTTTTTAAATTTAAACCATGAGAACCATACTTTCGCCCTGGTGTGTCACTTTGAAAGATAGACATATCCATAGAAGTATCTTTGTTTGTTGGATATGTAACAGACATTTTTGTATCTTTATTTGCCCTTTTTAAATTTAAAGCATGAGATCCATACTTTATTCCAGGTGTGTCACTTTCAAAGATGGACATATCGATAGAAGTTTCTTTGTTTTTTGGTTTTGAAACTGTTGCGAAGTAAAACATATTTTATTATATGATTTAATGAAACAATAATGTATATTAAATTTTTTATCTTTATTGTAAAAATACCTGCAGGATCCAATATACTCTCATTCATATCTTCATGATTTGGTTCTGTAAATACATCAATATACCAATGCAAAGAATACTTTTTTATTATTCATATATATATATATATATATATATATATATATATATATATATATATATATATATATATATATATATATTATGTACTATAAAATAAAACATTATAAAAGCACAATACAAATTTTTTTATGTACATATAACATACTAACAATACATAAATAACTGGTTGATCAAATTTAGTCACATTATTGTCAACATTGTTTGGTCCTGTAAATTAATCACAAATTACATGATATGAATAAATTTAAAAATTAATACACCAATGTATCAATATTTGTTAATGACAAAACATATATTCTAAATTCAATTGAGTACCTTTGTTTGGAGGTTGCTTTGCTGAAAAAAAAGATCTACACATAGACAATGTCAATTACTTACAAACATCATGTACAAAGTAATTGATGTTAATAAAACTTAAGAGTTCAAATAATCAAACAGTAGAGGACTGGATTGTAACCCAAAGAATCAACAAATAACTCAAATTATAATTACCTCAAGCACAACATATCATAATAAAATATTGTTACTATCACTTTTGTAGATAGATGAAACAAGCATCTTGTACAAAGTAATTGATGTTAATAAAACTTAAGAGCTCAAATAACCAAATAGAAGATGCCTGGATTGTAACCCAAATAATCAACAAATAACTCAACTTATAATTACCTCATGCACAACATATTATACTAAGATATTGGTACTATCAATTTATACTCACATCCCCTTCCAATGCACTGGCATCTTGATTTACATTGTTGAATAATAGGGATAATAGGGATACGACCATCTGATTTACATCCTCATTTAATAGGGATAGGGATAATAGGGATAATATTATACTAACATATTGTTGATTTACATCTTGATTTAAGATATTGGTACTAATTTTATGACAAAGTGTTGTTAAGATAATAGGGATAGGAATATCTGAAAGGTGTGGGAACCAAACGTTTCTTGTGTACTAACAGTAACCAACTGAATAAAAATGGTGATGGTGAAAAGAGTAAAAGTGGATCATTCACTCATCATGATTCGTATAGACACCTTGATAAGCTTGATTTCATGACAGCTGCTAACATCCTATTAACTACTCCTCGCCAGAAGAAATTCAGTTACCCTTTTTGTTAGGTTTTTTAGTCTACTTGAATGTGGTTTAGGCTTTTTATGCAAAACGTAGTATACAACTGCATATGTGAACACCGACTCTGACTATATGTGAGTTATATGTTTCTATACGCTCTATGGAACCCTTATACATCTATTGTTTGCTAAACTAATATACTAAATATTAAGACATAACCTCTTAAGCAAAATTAAAAACTCAAACAAATGATTACAGAAACAATTATATACCTCTCAAAATCGGTCGACCAACTTTCTTTACTGGTTGCTTTCCTCCTAACAAATAATCAACACAAACACAACAGTAATACATTAGATGTAAAGATCAAACAAACAAATATATATATATATATATATATATATATATATATATATATATATATATATATATATATATATATATATATATATATATATGGATTCCATTTACCTGAATTCATTCTAGGTTTATTTTTT
>JARVZY010006928.1:2500-7500 GCA_030686995.1 Artemisia argyi | reverse complement strand
ACAATGTGGATATCATTTGAAAATGAGTAGTTCTGATAGAATCGAACTTTTGATTGATTCGGGTACTTGGGAGCCTATGGATGAAGACATGGTCTCTCTGGATCCCATTGAATTTCATTCGGAGGAGGAGCCTTATAAAAATCGTATCGATTCTTATCAAAGAAAGACAGGATTAACCGAGGCTATTCAAACAGGTATAGGGCAATTAAACGGTATTAACGTAGCAATTGGGGTTATGGATTTTCAGTTTATGGGGGGTAGTATGGGATCCGTAGTTGGGGAGAAAATTACCCGTTTGATTGAATACGCCACTAAAGAATTTCTACCTCTTATTATAGTGTGTGCTTCCGGAGGGGCACGCATGCAAGAAGGAAGTTTGAGCTTGATGCAAATGGCTAAAATATCTGCTGCTTTATATGATTATCAATCAAATAAAAAGTTATTCTATGTACCAATCCTTACATCTCCTACTACCGGCGGGGTGACAGCTAGTTTTGGTATGTTGGGGGATATCATTATTGCCGAACCCGATGCCTACATTGCCTTTGCGGGTAAAAGAGTAATTGAACAAACATTAAATAAAACAGTACCCGAAGGTTCACAAGCGGCTGAGTATTTATTCCAGAAGGGCTTATTCGATCTAATCGTACCACGTAATCCTTTAAAAAGCGTTCTGAGTGAGTTATTTCAACTCCACACTTTCTTTCCTTTGAATCAAAATTAGAACATGAAGTTGAATTATTTTGAGCAAACAAGTAATTAGTTTATCGGAATAATAGAATTTTATCTTTCTATACCTTACGATAATCCTATTTTGACTAAGAATCCCTGCTGGATGGGATTCTAACAAACCCTTTAATATATAAAACTAAATAAATAGAATCTAATTCATTTTTAAGAAACTTTTTGCTTAGTAAATTAAATTTGAAGACAAGAGAAAAAAATGAATCAAATAATATCTCATCCATATCCTTTCAAATCTTTCATGTAGAGGGATGAAAAACTACATTATATACTCATTTAGAATTTAGAATTAGAATAGATTAGAGAGATATTAATTAATAATAATTCCAATTTAGAATTATCAAATTATACTTATAATAAGATATAAGATATCTTTATATATAATATCTTTATATTCTATAAATATAAAATCTAAATAATAATAACAGGTACAAATAGTAAAGCGAGGTACCCATTCTATGACAACTCTTAACTTTCCCTCTGTTTTGGTCCCTTTAGTAGGCCTAGTATTTCCGGCAATCGCAATGGCTTCTTTATTTCTTCATGTTCAAAAAAACAAGATTGTTTAGAGCCGAGGGCACAAAATCTCATTTTTAAACTGACGCTTGTATCATAACACAGATATCCTTTTAGCAAAATATGGTATAAGCGTCTTCCGACGAAAATCTCCCAAAATGCTATATTCTAGCTATTTTCAAATAGACCCGAATTGGCGGACGGCTTAATTGTAAAGTTGGTCCATCTATATGCATGTGGCTATCTTTAGTGAGATCATACGAAGGGTATGTTATTAGTTTAGATCTAACCAATTTAATGAATTACTCCTAAAGGTTCACATCAAACTAGTGCTAGTTGATGCGAGTTACTTCGGAAACAAAAGGACTAAAGTAAAATTCATTTGGGGTATTCTCTCAATTCCAAAAAAAAGCAACTGGATCAACTATGAGTTGTCGATCAGAACATATATGGATAGAACCTATAACAGGGGCTCGAAAAACAAGTAATTTCTGCTGGGCTGTTATCCTTTTTTTAGGTTCATTAGGATTCTTGTTGGTTGGAACCTCGAGTTATCTTGGTAGAAATTTGATATCTTTATTTCCGTCTCAGGAAATCGTTTTTTTTCCACAAGGAATTGTGATGTCTTTCTATGGGATCGCGGGTCTTTTTATTAGCTCTTATTTGTGGTGCACAATTTCGTGGAATGTAGGTAGTGGTTATGATCGATTTGATAGAAAAGACGGAATAGTGTGTATTTTTCGTTGGGGATTTCCTGGAAAAAATCGTCGGGTCTTCCTCCGATTTCTTATAAAAGATATTCAGTCCGTCAGAGTAGAAGTTAAAGAGGGTATTTATGCTCGTCGTGTCCTTTATATGGATATCAAAGGCCAGGGAGCCATTCCATTGACTCGTACTGATGAGAATTTTACTCCACGGGAAATGGAACAAAAAGCTGCTGAATTGGCCTATTTCTTGCGTGTACCAATTGAAGTGTTTTAAGAAATGAGCCGACAAATGCATGCTTTCTCAGCAGGAGGGCAAAAACGCAAGAATCCTCTTTTTCTATAACATAACTTAATTGAAATTTCTTCAGAACATCCATTCGAGTCAAAGCAGACATATATGGAACAATAAAAAAATAAAAAAAAATAATAATAAAAAAGAGTGAATAGATTCATAGATTCGATACTTGTAATAGAACTGATGCGTGAGAGAAATCTTAGATTACATAAAGTCGACGAATAAGATTCATTAACAATTCACAGATGAAAAAATGGCAAAAAAGAAAGCATTAACTCCTCTTTTCTATCTTGCATCTATAGTATTTTTGCCTTGGTGGATTTCGCTCTCATTTCAAAAAAGTCTGGAATCATGGATTACAAATTGGTGGAATACTAGGCAATCCGAAACTTTTTTGAATGATATTGAAGAAAATAGTATTCTAGAAAAATTCAAAGAATTAAAGGAACTCCTCCTCTTAGAGGAAATGATCAAGGAATACTCGGAGACACATCTACAAAACCTTCGTATAGGAATTCACAAAGAAACAATCCAATTAATCAAGATACACAATGAGGGTCGTATTCATACGATTTTGCACTTCTCGACAAATATAATCTGTTTCATTATTCTAAGTGGTTATTCTATTTTGGGTAATAAAGAACTTGTTATTCTTAACTCTTGGGCTCAGGAATTCCTATATAACTTAAGTGACACAATAAAAGCTTTTTCTCTTCTTTTATTAACTGATTTATGTATCGGATTTCATTCGCCCCGTGGTTGGGAACTGCTGATTGGCTTTGTCTACAAGGATTTTGGATTTGTTCATAATGATCAAATTATATCTGGCCTTGTTTCCACTTTTCCAGTCATTCTAGATACAATTTTAAAATATTGGATTTTCCGTTATTTAAATCGCGTATCTCCGTCACTTGTAGTGATTTATCATTCAATGAATGACTGAAAAATTATCTACCTAATCTAATTATAATGTTTCTTATTACTTTGCAGTTGTACATAAGCAAAGCATTGAAAAAAACTTTATATTTCTACCCATCCCGGAGATTCATCCTATATTCCTATATATTAATCCAGTCAAATTATTATTATTCCAGTAAATAACAGAATCGTGGATAGGAAACTCCATTAGTGACCTACCCCAATTTATTGTAGAAATTTTCGGGATCAATGGTTGGACCATGCAAACTAGAAATACTTTTTCTTGGATAAAGGAACAGATTACTCGATCTATTTCCATATCGCTCATGATATATATCATAACTCGTACATCCATTTCAAATGCATATCCCATTTTTGCACAGCAGGGTTATGAAAATCCACGAGAAGCCACTGGACGTATTGTATGCGCCAATTGCCATTTAGCTAATAAACCAGTGGATATTGAGGTTCCGCAAGCGGTACTTCCCGATACTGTATTTGAAGCAGTTGTTCGAATTCCCTATGATATGCAACTGAAACAAGTTCTTGCTAATGGTAAAAAGGGGGGTTTGAATGTAGGGGCTGTTCTTATTTTACCAGAGGGTTTTGAATTAGCCCCTCCCGATCGTATTTCCCCCGAGATAAAAGAAAAGATGGGCAATCTGTCTTTTCAGAGTTATCGCCCCAACCAAAAAAATATTCTTGTCATAGGCCCTGTTCCTGGTCAGAAATATAGTGAAATCACCTTTCCTATTCTTTCCCCCGACCCCGCTACTAAGAAAGACATTCACTTCTTAAAATATCCTATATACGTAGGCGGAAACAGAGGAAGGGGCCAAATTTATCCTGATGGGAGCAAGAGTAACAATACAGTTTATAATGCTACAGCATCAGGTATAGTAAGCAAAATCCTACGAAAAGAAAAGGGGGGATACGAAATAACCATAGCGGATGCATCCGATGGACGTCAAGTGGTTGATATTATCCCTCCGGGGCCAGAACTTCTTGTTTCAGAAGGTGAATCTATCAAATTGGATCAACCGTTGACAAGTAATCCTAATGTGGGCGGATTTGGTCAGGGAGATGCAGAAATAGTACTTCAAGATCCATTACGTGTACAAGGTCTTTTGTTCTTCTTCGCATCTGTGATTTTGGCACAAATCTTTTTGGTTCTTAAAAAGAAACAGTTCGAGAAGGTTCAATTGTCCGAAATGAATTTCTAGACTGGCGTATTTATCGACATCAAGTTTGTAAAAAGCATTAGCAATTATCTATGATAAAAAAAGAAATTAGAAAAAGAATTTTGTTCTTTTAGACTCTTTTTCTATGAGATGCCGGGAATTCCTTGTACGACATTCCTAGACATAGTATATAGAAAGACTATTTGACTTGACCCCTTCTTTTTTTTTTCAAAATTGGGGCTATGTTGCTATTGTCAGATTGAAATGTAAAAAATGCATTTCATTCTAATACATTTCACTTTGGCTAGATCCTATCCAAAAGTAAAAGGGAAATAGAACGGATAAATATAAATGAAGGGAGCAAATATTTCTGGGAGGGTTTATTCGTCTTCCTAGTCTTCGACACAAGAAAAGGGGTGTGAAAAATCCTTTTCTTGTGTCGAAATAATAATGATTCTTTATACTGTTCGTCAAACATTCCTAGTGTTAGTTTCTGTTTTTTACAGATGTATCAGAACGTTTTTTGGAGTTATTGCGTATTGTATTTTAATTATTATATTATAAATTATAAATTCTATTACAATAATTAATAATTACATATACTATAAAAAGTGGTGGACAAACAAAAGAGGAGGGGAA
>JARVZY010006927.1:0-24946 GCA_030686995.1 Artemisia argyi | reverse complement strand
GAATTGTTACAGTCTCTACCCCTTCAGGAAACTTCGTCCCGAAGTTTAGTATGTCTAGGTCTCTTTATCTTAATAACGGCATAACAAAGCTAGATTTTGAACTAGAATAGAATAATATGGTAGGGTAAGATACGTACCCGTTACGCATTGCGGGCTTCCTTAGCACCCAAATAGTATGCTCGACCCCGAGGTGGACTAACATTGTATTCACGCTTTGGGTTATTTTCTTCAAGCATTACTGCTAAAGTCGGGTTATCCAGCACTTGTCTCGGTGCCCTATTCAACTTAGGACAAGTATTTCGGAAGTGGTTTGGGCTGTTGCACTCATGGCATGTCTTTTGGTTGTTTCCTATATTGTCCGCCGCCTGCCTTGTAATTGATTTACACTGACTTGCAAAGTGGCCAGACTTCTTGCAATTATAACACACAGGGCATGGCTCAGACCCCTGATGATGATAAGCACATTTAGTACACTTAGGATGTGGACCCTCATACTTTTTCTGATTAGAAAGAGTTGCCGCAAATCCTCTTGCTTTCTTATTGTCAACCATTGTACCCACTTGTTCGCTCGATTCACCCGTTCCCTTCCTTTTGTCACTATTCTTCAAAGTTCCATTCCTAACCATCTCATCTGTTAGGGTCCCTGCTCTTAATATTGCACTTTGAATCGTGGGAGGTTCGGTTGTTTTCACCATCCCACGAATCTCGGGAACAAGGCCATAAATGTACCTCTCAATCCTCTTGGATTCAGGGGTAACCAGATGAGGAACTAGTTTAGCTAGTTCATGAAACCGATCTGTGTAGGTTGCATGACCAGCCCCTACCATAGAGTGATGCCAAAACTCGTCCTCTAGTTTTTGCATTTCATTAACCGGGCAGTATTCTTCCTTCAGTAGTCCCTTAAAGTCGTCCCATGACATGCCTACAGCTGCTTCTCTAGTCCTTGCTTGAATCTGCATGTTCCACCATGTCAATGCCTTTTCTGATAGCAAGCATGCAGAATATTTTACTCTCTGGTGGATTGCACAGTTACTGATGTCAATCACTGACTCCATCTTCTCGACCCATCGTGTATATGCCAATGCACCTCCTTTGCCATTAAACTCAATTGGTTTGCATGACGTAAATTCCTTATACGTACATCCAGTCCTATGGTGGTTGTTGTTGTTGTTGTTGTTGTTGTTGTTGTTGTTGTTGTTGTTGTTGTTGTTGTTGTTGTTGTTGTTATCATTCCTTCCTCCATCATTTGTAGCGTCATTTATGCTTCCGTGGTTTCCCGAATTGTTCATGTGATTGCCAACTTGTGTGACTATGGTGGGAAGTAGGTTTTGTAGTTGTTGGGCAATAATGGCGGAGACATCTGGATTTCCACCATCGTTACTAGGGTTACTAGTGTCGTGAGCATTTCCTCTACCTCCACGTCCACCAGTTCTTCCACTATCATTACTAGGGTTACTAGTGTCGTGAGCAGCTCCTCTACCTCCACGACCACCAGTTCTTCCACCTCTTGGTGTTGCTCCACCTCGGCTAGTGCTACGAGTTACTCTCTTTGGTGCCATGATATCTACAAGGAGGGATATTTTGTCGACGTCAGATATGAGGTGATATTCCTGGACTACTTAGTCTTAAATCTTGTCAACTTGAGTCAATCGTTGATTAATGTAAGCATGGTCACATATGTCTACGTGAGTCATGACGCATTTATAATTATGTTGGCCACCATAATTATAATTGCTTCCTTTCACACGTATACATATTTACCAGGCACACATAACACAACAATTGGTACTACATAATTGGGTAGACTTTCTATCATCTGCTCTTAAGTTGTGAAAGGGTAACATAGTCTGGGTATCTAGAGAAGGTGATATGACGAAATGGACTAGTCGCGCTTGTAGAAAGGTTTGAGTGTCGTACTAGGACATATGAACCACTTCTAGGTATTAGAATCATATAAAGTAAGTATAAGGCAAATCATCAAATCTCTACAGGAAACTAATAACCTTTATTTAACTTAATCTTATGTCTTATCAAACAAGAACTGTCACAAGATTAAGTTAATTAAACAATTATTACTTAGCTCTAAATTTTTGATGACTTGACTATTGTCTGGGGTTTCTTCTAAACCAACAATTAGCAATAAGCATATGCGCATGAAGTGTGTGTAAGGCAAAATAAGGAGAAGAGTCTTAATGTTTATATCAGTTATAGTCTAGGCACTAAATGCAACCTAGTTCTCTATAACCAAGGCTCTGGTACCAATCTGTAACACCCCCAAAATACCGCAGCGGAAGACTGTGTCATAGGGGTGCTACTTCATAATACAAAGTACAAGGTATAGAAAACGAACTCTAAATGAGACGTTTTGAAAAGTTACCATTCGATTAATAAATTCCGAGTACAAACATGAGTTCCATAATACAATACATAAGAGTTTTAAGACATATCGAATGGTAAAGATAAAAGCATAAGTCTTCAAAACATGCCAAGCGACTCTATGCTCCATGCAACAGCTTATCATCTTATAGACCTGAGACAAACATGCTAAAGTGTCAACACAATGGTTGGTGAGTTCATAGAGTTTGTCTTAAAACAGTTGAAAAGCCTTAAAAGAATGTTCACACAGCAAAGGCATCGTGAATCCACTCAGTTACAAGTCCCGCCATAAGAGACTTGTAACCTGTGTGTTCACAACCCACTGCTAATATATATGGTATAAGACATGTATAAGTTCATCAAGACAATTTAAGCACTTAGAAGTGAGTCTCTACTTCATCTCCGAAGACCTCACTTTTGGGAGCCAATTCCCAAAGACAACTGGGAGTCAATTCCCAAAGACAACTGGGAGCCACTTCCCAAAGATAACTACTAGCCCATAAATAGAAGAACGCAATTAAGTATAACGCAGTCATGTATGTATGCAATCAAGTATAACACAGTCACGTATAAACGTTTTGAGTATTTGTACAAGTAAACAAGTAGTCGAGCATGTGTCTCCCCCAAAGAGTTAAGACAAGTATGAAAAGAGTAGGGGCTATGACTCACCTTAAGCTTAAGTGATGTGAAATCAAAGTGGTAGTCGAATCGTGAAAGTCTCTAAGAGCAGCCTATAATAGAACGTTGCGACTTAGGTTTTGAGTAACGTCTAAGCATACGAAGAATTGCCTATATATGTCTTGCATAATGTTCATGATGTAGTACTTAGTATATAGCGTAAGTCGTCGAATATAAATAGTTTATGAAACATGTATGTTTTGGTATATCGTTTACTACCGTTCGGGCCGACATAATTCAGAAGTCATGTTAGTAAGCGTTCGAGGAGCCAGGACACTTTAACTCGTAAATCCACAACTCAACTCGACGGCTTACATAATGAACTCCTCACATGAGGCTCCCTACTATTGTAGTAGTTGATGAAATATATAGATATAAGTTTTGATCCGAAAAGTTACATGGCCGATATTTGAATAAACTTAGGAAAGTTTATTAGTACATGAAGATTGTTATTAGGGGTAGTTTCATAAGTCTTGAATGACCATTTTCTCTTGGTAAAATCTCATGGTTCCCTTTTAAGTGAAGTAGATCCAAATTGCTTGTTCAAGTTATCGCCTAATTCATTGTTTCACGTTTACGCCTATGTAAGTTGTTATGGTCATTTCGTCATGGCTTCGCCGTGACCTTGGTCATTTTTCCATGGTCTTGAGACTCAACCTTGGCTTTAGCCATGGTTGTGGTCTCGGCTTTAGGTCATTAGACCTCTTGGTCTTAGTAAATCATAACTATAATATAGTGACTTTGGTCTAAAATGGGCTGTTAAGATTTTGAAGAATTTTATCACTCGGAAAGCATTTTTAGGTCTCGAGCTTCTTTATTCCTGAACGAAAACGTCGTTCCGGACAACTTTCGTGTTTTAACTTTTTGATGAATCGGACCAGAAGTGGGACTTTCAAAACCATAATTTGATCAGAATGGTATTTGGCAGTTTTGCCGGAAATCTTTGGTAATTTCAAATCGCCATAACTTTTGACTCGTATACTCGTTTTGGGTGGTTCAAATTGCTATGGTTTCCTTGTTAGGTCCTCTACCACAATATGTAATAATCAAATATCATATTCTTACCATTTTGATCAGGTCTTACCAAGAAATTCATTAGTTTGCTTGTTTACTTGTCATAAGTTAACATATGTATACCAATACTTGTTTTATCCATTTTTAAACATCATGAACACAATAACAAGAACATATATAGCATGAAAGGAACACAAAGAGCATGTAAATGATAATTAAGCAAGAAAATATGTTAGGGTTTGCTTACAACTTTTGGCCTTAATGAAAAGGGAAACTAGGACAAGAACTAGGACTTTGATTGAATAAGCTTTCCTCCTTTGCAATCTATGATAAACCGAGGTTATTTGAAGATTATAACGACGCCTTCTTGAAGTCCAAAGCTATTTGAAGATTATAACGACGTCTTTTTGGAGACTTTAAAGTTATAACAACTTTTCTTAGAAAATTTCCAAGATTGAAGATCAAACACTAGTTTTCTTTCAAAAACTAGTTAACTTTCTTACAAAATATAAGAAAAGTGCCTTAGGTTTTAGGACTTGAAGGTTATAAGAAGGTGTGGTGCAAGTTTTCTATGTGTTATTAGTTGGCTATTTATAGGATGAGAAAAATAGTTAACTATATATTGGGTTAGAATGTAACCATGGTTAATTTAGACACTTGTAAACATCCTAGGGATCAATGGTCAAGATTTAACCACCCATGGTGACTCCCCCCCCCCTAAATGGCGGTTTCATGGAGATAAGATGACTAGATGATGAGTCTTGGTGTTATCTTGCTTAGTTTGTGCATTTTGACTCCGTAAAATGCTAACCGTAAATGATTAAGCCTTAAAATGTAAAACCGGGTATCGTAAAAATATGAAACTTGAAAGTATTGTTAAACATGTCAATATAGTCCATAATAAACTATAAAATGAGTGGTAGGATCTATCGGGTGCTAAAACCCTGCTAAAAACTGGAAACACGGGTCTAAAACGCGTAATACGTAAAATGTACGAATATTGCGTAAAATTGAGAAAAGTAAAATGTTACTTTTCTAATGTGATAAAAATGATTTAAAATGACTTATAATGTCTAGACTGGGCTCAGTCTAGTGTCGGTTGGTATTAAATGTCTTTTAGACATCAAACCGTAAGCCTAAAAATCACGAAATGACTTATAACATCAATGGATGATTTTTGGTCAATGGAGGAGGGAAAGAATATGTTGACTTTTTCTAATAAGTTGAAAACTCAAATCTTCTTAGAAACGCGTTTTGTGGTCTAACGGTTAATCGCCCATACGGTTAAGCGTGCTCATGCGAGAATAGTACAGGCTTGGGTGACCTGCCGGGAAGTCTTTGGTCATGTTTTTCTCAGTCACGATTAATTCTCAAATAAATCATGAGTGTGTCAAACATTTTTCTGATGCGGGGTCACTTAACGTGGTCGAGTTTCGTTGTACGTAGAATTTCTGAATGACGTTTTACCCTAAAACGTGTAATTCCTTAATAACTTTCAAGAAAATGATCTGACGAATGTCAAACATTTAATTTGCCATGGAAATGATTTATCATTCGAGAATATCAAATAAAAATCAACTTTCGGGAAAGTTTCGGGAAAGATGAATAGTAAAAAGTGAATAGTAAAATTTTCCGGGAATAGTAAATAAATCTGAAAATGCGAATTGTTACACTAGGTATTAATTTGGTTCATTGGTTCATTGATCTCAGCTTGTCACCATTTGTAAGCAATATTTCAATTTTATGCCTTTTGTTTTGATCATGCTTGTTACTGTTTGATTAGTGTTCTTAAGTGTTTATTGGATACTTGTTATTGATAATATAGTTTTAACTCAGTCACTTGTTCTTTGGAATTTACTTGTTGCTAAAAAATCAAAATTACTCAGTGTGTAACTCATACTTGACAAATCTGAGTTTTATGCTTGTGTTGTGGTTGATTCTTACTTATTCGATCTTAAATAATTATAATCTAGTGTTAGGAATCAGTGTGGTGGCTTAAACTCACCATTTGCTTTGAAATTCTCATAACAGGTTAATAAGTAGGGGTGTTTGGATCAGTGGTTTGCACCACTGAGAAGTTTGTTTTTGTTGTTATTTATTACTTAGATATGTTACCATAGATTGTAATAGTCTATATAAGTCATTAAATCCAGTACCACTTCAGTTAAAAGTCAAAACATCAATTTGATTATCATAGCAGCCATCTGTTGTGGATTTAGGATCCACCATACCTTAATTCAGTTCTTAACTAGTAGATTTAGGTTAATTAAGTCTTATTACAGGTTAATATAGCTTATTAAGTAACTAGGATCCATCTAAAGTTCACAAAAGTCAACATACCAATTTTCATCAAAAAGTCAATTTGCACATCTCAGATTTTTCCAAATATTGGGGAAATTGTTTAGAATTTAGTAGAAGGATTCAAGCTTTGAGCTTTTGTGGACTTGTTGTCTACCACCTCTACTTCAGTATCCCACATAGCTTATAATTTTAGGAATTTTCCTCTGGGCCCCACTCACCCTCAAACTCACCTACAGGGCAAGGTATTGCCCTGCTCCATCAGACTCAGGCCACCACCACTACTTAGTTGTGGATTTGTGACCACCACAGTGGGCCCCACACCTCAAATCTTGTTCCATCCAACCCCCCCTCCTACCAGGGAGTATTAGTTGACCTTTGTTTGACCTAGCACCCAGTGGACCCCACCTGTAATAGACCCAAAAGTTTGTCCCTATTCTGTGTTGCTATTGAGTTTTGGAATAGCTTATTTTTGCTTATCAGCTTATCTACTGAGCTTATTTGGAAAATTTTAGCTTTGACAAGTCCAACTTACTCATTTGAACCAGATTTATCCATAGTGGGTCCCACAATAGCTCAGTTGAGTTCATTTCCTTGTTTGGTCAAACAAAGTCAACTGTGGAGGTAATAAGCTTCCACAATGCTTATTATTAGCTTATAAATTAGTTGTTTTCACAAAAGTTGTTTATTTTTAGGTATAATTTAGTTTTGTAAAAGAAAAATCCAGAAAAGACAATATAAAAATAAGTGATAGTTTCTATTTAATTTAATTTAATTTTAATTTTCATTTTTTGATTTTTATTAAGTAATTTGTAATTTTATATTTTTATTAATTTCCTTTTAGGTCAAATTAATTTTAATAATTTTCTCAGATTTTTGTTTTGTCATTTAGTATTTATTATAATTAATAATAGTTTTATTAGTAATTAATCAATAATTAAGTTATAAATAGCACAATTAATTTTTATAAGGTAACACCTAGTTTTTATATTTTTCCTAGCTTTTATAAGTCATAAAATAGTTTTATAAATTTTTTCATAATTTTCTAAGTTAATTTAGTATTATTTGTAATTTAAAATAGTTTAATTAGTATAATTAATATAAATAGTTTTTAATTAATAGAAAATTCATAAAAAGACAAAAATATTTATTTTTATTTTTTATACTTTCTTCAAGATCATTTTTAAGTTTAGAAATTATTTTTACAAGTTTTTAGTTTAATTTGTAGTATTTATAATTTTTAGTTTAATATAAATTAGTTTTAATTAAATAGTTAAATAAGTTTTTAATTAAATAATTAATAATAAATAATAAAATATTCTAAAAAATAATTTTCTTTTTAATTTAATTTTCTTTTAAGTTTAAGTTTATAGAATTGTCATTTTTAACCCCTGTAGTTTATTTTTCTTAAAACTCACCTTTTTCTCAGTACGCAGTCGCGTCTGATTTTAATTTGGTGTACGTTTAAACGTTTTAGATATCTAGGTTTTACGTAATCGTTCTAATAGTTTATTTAAGTTATAAAACCTTAGTGTAATCACACACACTTATACCTTTTCTGTTCACATTCACTGATCACAGATTCGTTTTTAATAAAACATCGCACACCTCGTTGGGACATTACGACCCGGGGAAACACTGTATTCCACGGAAGCATTTGCCTCAGCTGTTTGACTTGTTGACGATTACTTGGTTGATATTATCTGACCGTTTGAGGCGAATCAAATTTTGGCGCCGCTGCCGGGGAGGTTGTGCGCTTATTCTAAACGATTTTGCGTATTAGTGAACCTGAATACACGCTCATTGTATATTTATCCATCCTTGTTCATACTATTATCATATAAAAACAAAACAGTTCCCGAAAACTTTTTAAAATCAGTTTTCAACGAACACAAAAAACCAAAAACATTTTCCTTCTTATTAGTACTACAAAAATTTTCAAAAAAATACCAAAAATATTCATCCCTCGGTCAAACAAGTCAAAACCACCACCCTTCCTTTTCCCTCTCACCCAATACCACTCCAAATACCACCCTGGTATTCATCCCCCCTCTCCACTTGCCTGTCATTTCTCCACCGCCCAACCCACCTTCACCTTCCATCACCTCCACAATAAATGCACCCCCCACCACTCAAGTTATCAGAGTCAAATTGCAAAATCAGGTTTTGGCGCCAAAACACGTGGCGTTCAATTGGAGACCTATCAGTGATCCAACGGTTCAATATTGATGTGGGATTTGTTCAGAAGACCCAGGGAACCCTGATGGAGGCCTATAAATAGAAGATAAGCAAGAAGGAGTTAGTAGTCCATGTTTTAGTTTAAATTGTAATCGTATAAGTTCTATTATGCTATTTTAGTTAAGTTAAAAGCTTTTAAGCCTTTTGTTAGTCAATTCAGTTGTAACTTAAACCATTTCAAGTAATATAATCAAGTTTCAGTATCTCTTTTAGTGTATGCAATTTTCATTTTTATTTCAAAATCTTAAATTAAGCTCTGTTGTTGTTTATGTTTATGTTATGGACTTGTAGGTTCACTTAAGCTCCCATAAGCTCTCAGAAGCTTTTAGAAACTATTAAAAGTCAGTAGAATCATAAAACAAGAAAAATCCAAAAAAATCAGTGAAAAATAAAAATTACAGGTTGAAGAGTGTAGATTGCTGGAGCATGGTAAATCTTGGATGGCCATGGGTTTAGTGGCTTGTGGAAGCCTGTAGGTTTGGTTCTTGGTTCTTGGTTTAAGCTGGATTGCACATTGTAAGCTTTTAGAAACTCATTTCTCTAATCCTACTGTAGCACTGCTTATTTTGTTGTTTATTTAGCTTATTCATACTTATTTAGTATAGTTTAGTAATATTATTTCTTAAATTCAGTAGCTTGTTAATTGGATTTGCTAGTTATTGAGTTTTCCATTTTCACTGTCTTTATTAGCATCTAAGGAATCTAGGTTATTTGGTGATCAGATTTGTTGTTTCTGTGCTTAAGTCAACTTAATGCATCATAATAGAAACCCCTGAGATAATCATTTGGTGTTAATCAGTTTAAAACCTTGAAAATTGCAAAACTAGTCCACATAAGGGACTGTTTGGAATTGCTGAGTTAAGGGTGTAATTGGTAGCTTGGTGTGTTGTTTCCTGTTCCCACATATTTCAATAGGTTATAATAAGATAGTTAGACCATAAAACCTAGTGGTAGTTTGTAAAAAAGTCAAAGTATCTTTGATTTGGCCTTAATTGTTGTCTGTCAAGTAATTTGAGTCCAAATCCTTCAAGAACCTTTCAAAATTGGTAAAACTAGCTTAATTAGGTTTTATTTCAACTTAATATAACTTATTCAGGCCATAGGATCAAATCAAATCTCACCAAAGTCAAATCTTAGTGATTCTTCAAAAGTCAAAATTTCTTCTCTGTCAAAAATGGTCAGACTTTCTTAAGCATCCACAGTGTTAAATTCAGATTGGAAATCCAAAATAATTGTTGTTTTGAGTTATTTTGTTGTTTGTTAACACATTTCAAAAAGAAAAATCCAATTTGTAACTCATTTGCTCACTTGAATTTGGTCTCAAAGTTGACTAGTTGGTCAGTTACCTCCCCTACTTCAGGGGTGTGACCCTAATTTCATAAGCTCACCAAGAGCTTCTCTGTGAGCTTTAGCCTTCACACCTTGGCATTTTAGGAAGCTTGTCAACCCATCTCACTATTCCAGTTGTTATTTTGGACCCTAGAAGCCTTGCCCCTAGCCTGCTTGTCATCACAAGCTACCCACACCACATTGAGTACACTGAGTACTCAGTGTTGTCACCAAAGGTCATAAGCTTGCCAAAAGTTCAATAGTGAGCCATAAGCTCTGCTTGTTAGCTTATTTGGTAGCTTACCAGACCAGCTTTTAGGTACCATTTTCATTTTGGACCTTTGTACTTATTTGTGGGTCCCACATAGGCCTGCAGTTGCCCTCTTGGGACTGCAAGTATTCTAGGTTGTTGATTTTGGCATATTTGCTTGTTTCAGCTTATTGTTTAGTTCTTTTGCTTGTTCTAGCTTATTTCTAGTTCACTTAAGTTGGTTATAGCTTATTGTGCCTTCTGTGATCAGTGTTTAACTTATTTCACTTGAAAAATCCAAAATTAAGCTAATAAGCCAACTGTTTGCTAAAAGGGGGTGCACTCAGCTTATTTTTAAGCTACTATAAAAGTGTTTTTGTAAAAAGTTCTTGTTTTATCTTATTTTCATCTGTCAAAAAGAAAAACAACAAAAAACCAAATTTAAAATTAGTGATAGCTTCTATTTAATAGATTCTATCTTTTTAATTTTTCTTTTTAGCTTATTAATAAGCACTTTATCATTTTTATAATTTTCTTAATTTTGTCACCATTAAGTATTTGTAATAATTTTCTTAGATTTTTCTCTTTTGGTTTAATAATTATTAGAATTAAAAATAGTTTAATTAATTAATTAGGTAATATTAGTAATTAAATAGTTTTCTTAATTTTTAATTAACAACAGTAGGTTTTTATATTTTTTCTAGGTTTTATAAATCATTTAAGACTTTTAGAAAATAGTTTCTTAAAGTCCACTGTTCATTTTCTAATTTTCTTATTTAAATTAGATTTAAATTAATTATTAAGCAAATAATTAGTAAAATAGTCTAAATATAATTTTTAGAAACTTTTTATAATTTTTTAGGATTCCTGTGATGGTTAATTAGTTTTTTAAATTTTTCCATAATTTTCTAAGTCATTTAAGTATTGTTAGTAATTTAAAATAATTTAAATAGTTTAATTAATATAATTAGTAATTAATTAATAGAAAACCCATAAAAAGACAAAAATATTTCTTTTTTAATTTTTATACTTTCTTCAAGTTCTTTTAGAGGTTTAGAAAATATTTTTGCAAGTTATTAGTTTAATTTGTAGTCTTTGTCATTTTTAGTTTAATATAAATTAGATTTAAATTACTTTTTAAATAGTTTTAATTAATTAATTAGTATTTAAATATTAAAATAATCAAGTTAATAATTTCATTTTCATTTTAAATTTTCTTTTTATTTTAAGATTGAAAAGTTTCACTTGCACCCTGTAGTTTTAATTGTTAAATTCTACTTTTCTCTGTCTGTAATCTGATTTCCCATTTTGTGTATCTGTGATTATATCTGTATCTCTGTGATTGTTAATATTATTCCAAAATTGTTCAAATACCAATCAATCAGTAGTGTAATTATTCCCCAATCATCTTGGTTACTATCCTCAGTGCCACTTATTCCCAAAAACGTTCAAAGTACAATTTCAATCTCGTTAGGACTTAACGACCCGGGGATTTCCCTGTACTTCCACGGATTTAAAATCACTTGACTTTCCCTCCCAGGTGGGCCTATCAACTGCACCCGGTTGACTGGTTGGTTTGGGAGGAGTCAAAATTTGGCGCTGCTGCCGGGGAGGTTGTTGCGTATTTCAAAACGTTTTAGGTTTAGTGGTTTTCAAAACCTCTCCTGTACAAATATCACCACTTTGTAAATTTTTGTGAAAATCAAAATCAAAACTGAAAAAGTTCATTAACACTTTTCCTGAAGTGTTAGCAACACCAAAAAAAATCAAAAACAACAAAACAAACTGTGAAGTTAAATTACTTCGTTATCTTTAAGATTACAACCTGAAACAGTTGGTATATGGTAAGTTCTGACATTAAATTGCGAACTGAAGAGGGATCCATTCATTCCCTCTCGCCAGCCTGCGAGTAATCTTAAAGGAACGATTTCAGTTAACGAATCAGTTCCAAAAATATTGTCCAAGTTTTTCACCCATACACGAAAAGCCAAAAACATTTTACTGTGAATATAATTACATAAAAGTTTACCACCGCAAACCAAGGCACAACACCTACCAACTGGGGGTGTGAACATAATAAGTTCCCAAACTTAAGATAAAAACTTGCCATTGTATCCCTGTGGGTGGTGTACCTTTTTCAAAGAAGCCATTCACTTGTGATTATTGGATTTAAGTTCACTGTGGTTTTGCCTCGATCTTGTTTTGAAAATTGTTTTTAGTGCATGCGCACTCGTTCACAAACAAAGTGAAAAAATAAGAAAAACGTACCCGAGTTACGTACTGTTGAAGAAGAACACTCATTAAAAATGGACGACGATCCCCCAATCCCTCCCAAGGAGGATGTAGTTCCTGACACCCGAACAATGGAGGAACTATGTCAACCTACCATGCACGGGAGGGGTGGACCCATTGCACCACTCACAATTGGAGCCACGGATTTTGGACTAAAACACAACATGATCCAACAGGTCCAGAATTTGTGTCAGTTCCATGTTTGCCGGGTGACGATGCTAACAAGCATCTCGATAAATTTTTAACCGTCACCCAGAGCATGAAACAAAATGGCGTCACCGAAGACGGCCTGCGTTTATACCTGCTTTTATATCGCGAAGCTTTGCAAACATGACATGATTGTTGACCCACCCTGTCACCCCAATAAAGCATACAATCATTAGGGCACGCATGGATTTTTTTCGTAACCTAGACCTAAATCTTTAGTTAACTTTTTTGCTTCATTGGCGGATGATGGTAACGCTGTAAGATGTGGAAATGCATCCCTCAAGAGCTCTAGTATCATGCTAAAAGTCTTGTTGGATATTCCACCAATGCATTTAATGTGATATAAATGTAAAGTGAATGACAAATTTGAGTACTTGCAACCAGAGTACAATTCTTTGTCACATTCTTCTAACAACTTCTTATATAAAAGACCCTCATCACCATGACTACCACTTTCCGTAGATTCTCCGGTATCTCCTTCCATCGTTGTATTTCCTAATTCGGCGTTATCTGAAGGCAAAGAACTAATACCTAACGCATCACGAACCAAACCTCGTATATCCTCTTGACCAAAAGAAGTTTCCTCAACATTAACATTACTAGATTGAGATGGTGGTAAAGATATAGTATGCTCTCCATGCACAGTCCATTCTTTATACCCAGGTAAAAACCCATAGCGCAATATGTGGGCATGAGCTTTATCAAGATCTAACGGTTTACCGAGACAACAACATCTATTACATGGACATTTGATGAATCCTCTTATACTTCTAGCATGAGCAAAACTTATAAAATTTTCGGCTCCGTCTCTAAAAGTTTTGCTTTTAATCGGAGCATTAATCCAATTTTTATCCATCGCTTATACTTACCAAGTTTCCGATACAATGCCTGAAATCATTAGAATTGAAAACTTATTACTAAATCCCAAAAATGTTATGAGTAAAGACAAAAAAAGGTTATAGCATGAAATAAATAAACCAAAGAGAGATGAATGAACATAAAATTGGCAAATGAAGGAAAAAAGTGATTTGACAATGATGCCCAACTGCTCCCACACTCACTTTGTCTTGTGTTTTAGTGATAGAGTCAAAAACAAGCTTAATCAGAAACCTTAATTTAACCATTAAACAAATTGTGAAAATTACATAGGTGGTGGTGGAGCTCAGCTAATTTTTCGAATCTCAATGTATTCCTTTAAATTTTATTATTTTTTAAACCATAAAACTTGTGCTATTATTTCTTGATCAAACACATACACAACCTTTGGTTCTGGCTGTTGTAAATCACTTGTTTGACAACTGGTGAAATCGGTTAGTACATATTTGATTATCTCTCATTTTACACATGCCAACTGTTTGAATACATACATATGTGATATAGGTTGTTTACAAATTATAAACACTTTAGGAGATAAGCAGAATCATTATAAAAACAAGCAGAAAAGCTAGCCCAAACACCCTATAATTAACATTCTCATTCCTTTAGATGGTTTGTTTTAGTTACAGCCCGAACATCACCCATGTATATGTAGCTTGATTACCTAACTAATGGTTTGACACGTATGAAAAAAAATTGATGCAACAGACTTTAGCTGTTAACTCATCACTTAAACGAACATTATTATAACTCGCATTCAACAACGGACTTCAAAATCAACAACAGACTTCAAAATATTGCATTCAACAACATATTTCAATTTCACATTGTTATAACTCGCTAAAATGAATGCACATGGGGCTTTTAACAAGTCTCATAGTTCTGATAAGGTTGATACGAATGCACATGGGGCTGTTGGTATTGAGAAGGTTGGTGTGGATGCTTTGAAACAACCTTCTACATCGTATGCTGGTGTTACTTCTAATGAACCTAAGAAATACATGTCTAACTTTCGTAGGCTAGAGTGTAGCAAGAAATTAAATGGTGTGGATCTTTCTGTACCTATGAAAGTAGTTGAAGAGGTGAACACTAGGTTTGAGAATACTCTATATGAGTACTTCCTTGGCCAACGACTTGCTTTTCCTGTTGTCGATTATTATGTACGCAATGCGTGGGCTAAGTTTGGTATACAAAAGGTAATGATGAATGCAAATGGGTTCTTTTTCTTTAAGTTTAAATCAAAGAAAGGTGTTGATGATGTTCTTGAAAACGGTCCTTGGTTAATTAGAAATGTACCTATTATTCTTAAACTATGGACATTGAACACCAACTTGCTTAAAGAGGATTTGACCAACATCCCTGTGCGGGTTAAATTCCATGATGTCCCTCTGGCTATGTTTTTTGATGATGGTCTTAGTCTGCTTGCCACATTGATTGGTACTCCCAAAAGGTTAGATTCTTATACTAGCCAAATGTGCAAGGACTTATGGGGTCGTAGTAGTTTTGCTAGATGCATGATTGAAGTGAAGTCGGATGAGGTTCTTCGGGATAGCCTCGATGTTGAGATACCTTTACTTGATGGTACGGGGTCGACTATTGAGAAGATTCGGGTTGAATACGAGTGAAAACCACCGCGTTGTGATAATTGTAAGATCTTTGGTCATACTCTTATTGATTGTCCTAAAGTTGTTGTGCCCTCTGCTCTGCCTACTATGCCTGTTAATGATGGTTTCAAGACTGTTAATAACAAAAAGAAAGGAAAGCAAGGTGGTCCTACACTCCCGGGTCAAGGAGGGTTTACTAAACCAGTTGTGGGTAAGCAGTTTCAGTATCGACCCAAAAAGACTACTCCTGAACCTAAGAAAGTAGATGGCAATAAGAAGAATGCTTCTGATGTGGCTAGTTCGAGTGGTACGAAGATCTCTACATCTAACCAGTTTGATGCTCTTAATATGGATGATACTGATGCTTTGGGTATTCCTACTAATGACACTAATAAGGATGTGGATTCTGGTCGTACAATGGAAGTTAATGAGGTTGAGTCTACTAAGACAGGTACTGCATCACAAGAACCTCTTGTGAGTGATTTGAAAGAGAAGGAGTCGGATGTGGCTCCTAAAACTAGTGATTATTGTACTCCGCCCGCCTCTTCTACTAAGAGAGTTAACCCTTTTTCTAAGGTAGGAGAGATCGTGGTTTCTGATTCTGATGATGAGGTGGTTGCTAACCCATTTGATGAGTCTGCTAATATATTCGGTGGTGGCCAAGAGTTTGAGGATGATTATGATGAATATGACTACGATGACTATGCGAACCAGGTCTATGATCTTTCAAGGAATTTGGATGCTTTTAATGTCATGTATGGCACCAAGCTTCAAGGTCTTAGGAAGTAATTTTATTTCATTATGTCCTATGTTATCCTTTGAGTAATGATTTGTTTTCTTCTTCAGAAAATAGGAAGTATCTTGTTATGTAAGTTTTTTGCCTATGTAACGGGCTGAGATATGAGATTTCACCCATATCCATTTTACTTAAATGTTTTTGGTTTATATATTTACCAGGGTGCAGGATTACTCCCCTTTACCCAAAAAAAAACTCGCTAAAACGACTCCACAACTCAGATAATCAATTTCTAAGCACATATTCAGATATTATACTTAAATAAACGCGTATAAATTGTTTATACCTTAGCTGCTGCAACTGATTAACAAGCTCAAACCCTAGCTTCCAATTAACAAGCTTTGCTGCAACACCTAGCTTTCGATTAACATGCTCCGCTGCAACACCTAGCTTCCGATTAACTGATTAACGAAATTTTATTAACTGATTAACGGAATTCATTGAGATTTTGAAAAAGTGATTTTTATAAAATCGGAAACAAAAAGAATGAGAGGATGTAACAGAATTAGGGATTTTTATAAACTCGAATTAGGGATTTTTATAAACTCGATTAACTGATTTGGGGATTTTTAAGAGGATGTAACAGATTTGGGATTTTTATAAACTCGAATTAGGGAGTTTTATAAAATCGATTAACTGATTTGGGGATTTTTATTCTTTATATTTTGGGTGAAAAAGCGATGTAACAGAAAAAGTGAGGAATAGTATAAAAAAGGAATGACACGTATGAAAAAAATTGTCCACGCTTTGTGCTGTGGACTTTTTTTTTCTCCAATTTAATTTTTCCACACTTTTTTACGTGACTTTAGCTATTTCACGCATAGAGTTGTCACCTAATTTCACACTTATTTGCGTGTACAAGAACCAAACAGAAAAATCCACCCTTTATAAAGTGTGGCAAAATAAGCGTGTACATACGCACTTTTTGTAGTAGTGTTGTTTTACTCCTATCATAATTTCACATCAATTTCTCTATTAGCTTCACGTCATTTTTCTTACTTTGCAACTAACTTAATCATCAATTTAGTGAAATAAGACAACCAACTTCATTTACCAAATATACCCTACTAATACACAAATATACCCCGTATAAACAACTCATGTAACTCGCTTTTAGCCCACACATGACTCCTTTACGACTAAGTTTTGGAGACGGCTAAGTCTTGAAGACGACCGAATCTCTAACTTCTCTTTTAAAACGTGTTGTGAATGCGGCAACAACGACACATGACAATAGGCTCGAAGATACGTCTTCGATACTTTATCACCACCCGTCTAGATGTTACAAAAACAAACTCATGTATATGTGTTAGTATATAAATATTGGCCGTGTGTGCAAAACTACAAACTCATATAGATGAGTGCGTATACTATAGACTCACATGCAAAAAGCGGGAAAATGAGGCTGTCATTAAATAACAAATTACGAGGATAAATATTCCATAATTATTTGCTTTTTGCCAAAAGAGTCGTTCTAAATTTCTAAAAAGGTTACTTTTTTATAATACATGCAGTCTTTTATGACTGTACCCATCTTTCATAACTACCTGTACATCGTGTATTGAATATTGTCACTTCAAGTCTGCAATCGAGACTTTGTAACTAATATTGTGTTTCTTAGGCCGGAAGTATACAAAAATCATCACTTTTAAGGGAGCGTTACATTACTATTTAGCAAACTATCAAATCTATCAACAAAAAGTGTTATGGTTACTATCAAGTCAAACATATAAAAATACTTTAATTTATACAAATATACAATGCGAGAAAAAAAATATATATCAACTAGTTCGATAGTGCAAAAGTTGAACCTTCGTGCGTGGTTGGAAAGTTGTGTAGTGGGGTTAACGTGTGCTAGTGGCACCACCAAGTGGTCGACCACCACCTATAATGCCCAGTCTTAGATGAGACAGGGGCGAAACTAAGAGCTTCTAGATTTGCCCTGTAATGTAAATTTTAGCTAAACGTCATATTTTTTCTTTAAATTAACAGGGTCCATAAATGTTATGTCACATGTATTATTTAGTCTATTGTGTTGTGAATTGTGATAAAAAGACATTATGTACTTTATCATTTATAAACATGGGTCCGCCTAAATGAAACGTGACATGATTGTATCAACTTTACTTTAGTGGTACATTATTTGAGATTTTATCACAATTGTATGGTCTTTAAATCACTTACACTACATTATTACTTTCGATTGTGTGGACAACCAAATCTCTTCTCTTTTTCTTGATCATGTGTCTTCTTTATCCTTGGTAATAGTGATTGCGCACGTAAAGAAGGAAATAAATGAGAAGCCATTTGTGGATTCTCCCCTTGTTACATCCAGCTTTATAATTTATAGGGTAAATTGCAAATTTAGTCACTGACATTCTGCAAAAGTGCAAAAAATATACCGAGACATAAAGGTATGCAAAAAGGCCACTCACGTTCCAGGTAAATGCAAAAAAGCCACCGAGTTCAACTTTTTGCTAACGCCCGTTAGTTATCCCGTTAGTCATGGGTATTATCGTCATTTCACTCGTCTCCCCCCTTTGACTAGACAAACTTTATTTCAATGACCAAATTTGCAAAGTATTAACTTTAGTTTGTAGCCAAAACACACGTGTCAAACGAAGAGATTGTCTCGGGATTTTTTTTCAACGACTAAATTTGCATCGTCAAACCTTTCCTTCCCAAAGTAACATGGCAACCGAAATGATTGCATAGGGACTATTCATTTCCGTCTACATTCCGCTTATTTAAATGCACCCAACCACACACACATTCCACCAAAACACACATAAACCCAAAGAACAAAACCAAGATGTAGATCGCTATCTACATTGGTTCCGAGGAAGAGGATTACAAAAAAGTTTTGAATAACGATTATCTAATGGATTTACTCCTTGATGGTTATGGCGCTGAACCAATTGACAAGTATAGTTCTTAAGGAAGGTACCGAAGGAGTTGAGGAAACAGATGCTTACTTGGCTGAGGAAACAAGATGGCTACTATGAGATGCTCCTGGATTTTGATTAACCAACTCTTGGGCATACTCTCTAAGCAGTGCATAATGTTCCGTAAAGACTAAAAGATTTGTACATTCTTTAGTGCATAGCATATCATACTTACTTACGGGAACATCTTCAAGTATATGCTCATCATCATCATCAAACACTTCGTCATCATTTGGATTATAATCCAAATCCTCTGAACCACTCTCGCCACTCTTTTCTTGTGTTTCAGTATCCACCTCTACTTCTTTCACATTTCCCATATGACCACCTACAATTATAAATCCATAACATTAACAACAAATGTACCTTTTTTAAAAACCAAGAACAATATTGAAGTAAACAGGGAAATGCACTTTGTTCTTACTGTATTGTGCAATGAGTTATAGTGGCGGGTTAGTGTGGTAACGAGTTAGAGTGGCGGAGCCAATGAGAGTTGTATCTGAAGATAAAGGGGTATATTAGTCATTTCATATGTATTTACCCTTGACTAACAGGATAACTAACGGGCGTTAGCAAAAAGTTGGACTCGGTGGCTTTTTTGCATTTATCTGGAACGTGAGTGGCGTTTTTGCATGCATTTATGTCTCGGTGTATTTTTTGCACTTTTACAGAACGTCAGTAACTAAATTTGCAATTTACTCTAATTTATACTTTTACAACCAATGCTTTGAGCAACAATTAACATATAATATCGGACCGCACCTATAAGTTATTAGATGATAAATAGAGTTTTTGCTATTAAGGTATACTTTTTGGCAGGGCTATATAGGAGAGTATACGAGGTGTATATACCACTTTCAACAAAAATTTTGAAAGCTGTACAATTTTATGTTGTATATATTAGTTAAAACTTTAAATAGATCATTAAAATACTATGGGTGTGTTTAGTTCGGGAAAACACATTTGTTTTTTACAAAATGTTTTGTGAAAAATAAGAAAAACGGAAATCACGTTCAACGTTTTTAACAACATGCTTTGCAAACACACAAAATCTCCTATTTCCTAACTTAACATGAAAAACTACAAAACAAATTTTAGTTGTTTTCCTTTGTAACCCACAACCATCCTTCCTCTTTTTCAAAATAGAAAATACAAACGTCAACTAAACGCATTTATATCTTTAAGTGTTTTGTGAAGATAAATTTCCCTTCTAAATTTTTACAAAATTAGAGATGGAAAACAAAAGAATTTTTTCTCCAACTAAACGCACCTTATGTATTTGGTCTTACTAGTTTATATATATTTTTAACCATTGTATTTAGTTATCGTATATGATTTTGCACAGAACTTCCGTTGACTTAGCTACGGCACCGCTTTGGGTTAATGTCATATTGCTTTTTTCTTTAGATTTAATTAAAATGGTGACTTGTGTTAAGTGCAAGAAACAAGATCCTATGTGGGTGGCTAACTTACTGTAAAATTGAAGTTAAGATGGAACTATGGAAGGAGTCCACGTTGACTAATTAAAGGCATGTAGTTGATGCATGTACAAAAGTTTAAAAATCGGTCAATATGGATATTGGTTGCAATTCAAGCAAAGATAGTAACTTCTTTATTGAATTAAAATGGATATTAATGATTAAAGCGGTAGAGAAGATGGATGGATTGGTACGATAAGGGCATCCACTATTGTAAACTTTTGTAAAAGTTTATAATTGTGTTATGACATTAATTTATAAACCTTTTTATATTATAAACCTATTTCCACTATGTATAAACCTTTTCAAGTTTTATAAACATCTCAAATAATTCAAATGCATTAAATTATGAAAAGGTCCAATATCCTAGACCTCTTCATGAAACATAAGCAAGAAATAAATGTCCACTATGGTTTATAAGTTTTTAGACCTTTTCATAATTTTATAAACCTTTTCATAAACCACCATAGTGGATGCCCTAAGTAACAAGTACTATAGAAAAGTTCGGAATTACACATATTTAGACATTTTTAAACGAGTTAGAAGTCAATAGATCAAATAGCAATTGATACGAGTATTAAGTATTAACTATTAGGGAAGTGATTTGCACACTTTTAAATTTTATTGGAACACTTTGTACAAGCAACTAAAACAGATTATATATAAAGTACAACTGCTTTTTGCATCAATTGAAGTGTACCAATAAATTTCAAGAATGTGCAAATCATTTCCTTAACCATTAGACTAATGCTAATGGGAGTCTCTTGGTAACCACGACCTCAAAAATGTAACGCGTTGCCTCACTAGCCAAGGCAAATGTGACGCGTCGCTTGACAAACTTTTCAAAGTTATGGTTGCTTGCACAACCGAAACTTTCAATTCTTTTGTGTGTGTACTTTTTTGTTTATTTATTTTTGTGGGGTATGTTTTTTATTGTAGTAGGGGTCACCTTATTAGCAAATTATAGTTGGGGTGGAGTTGTGGAGAGAGAAAGCTGAGGTAGCGCTGACATGACGATGTTGCTTGTATGATAAAGTGGTCACAATTAGCATTAGTCTTAGATTTTTTTGGATATGGATTCTCTATTAATCATGTCTCTATTAATCATGGCTCTAGTACGGAAAACATTGTTAAAGAAAACAGTAGACAAGATAGAGAAAAAAAAAGGTGAGTTATAGCGACGTGGGCTATTAGTTAGATTAACCCCCTCTATTATTTTTTATTTTTTTGATTTTTTTTTATTTTTATAATTTTGTTTATATCAAAAAGCTATAAACCTGAAAGTGCGGAACAGAAAATATAAAGTTTAATAAGTCAAACGCTTAAAACTGTAAAAAATACGGAACAGAAACTGACAAAAACTGGGTTGCACTGAAAAAAAATAGGGGACAAATAGGGAGACAATGGGCCTGCCACCTTTGTCCCCCGTTTCCTTAACAGTCCCCAAAAAAAAACCCACTCGGTCTATGACACCTGTGACGAATCCGACTGCCAAAATGTGTGAATTATATTGTCTTGATACAAAAGGCCAAACATTTTTAGATAGATAATAGAGTAAATTGCAAAAACCGTCCTTATGATTTGACGAAATCGCACATATAGTCTAGTCTTTTCGAAAGTGCATACAGTCTTCGGAGCTGGGGACTTTGTTGTGCAATTATTGTCCTTGGAATGAAATTCAAAACTTTTAAAGTACAGACACATACGGTACTTGTTAGGGATGATAATTGCACACCAAAGTTCTCCACAGACATTACACCTGCATTTTCGTAAAAATTGGACTATATTTGCGATTGTTTTTGCAATTTACCACAAAGGAATAATCAAAATTCAAATGTGTTAAGTTACATATCAAGTTATAAATCGTTTTATTCGAAACAGTATATGATTAGTTTTAGAGGAAAGTGAACATGTGGTTCTTGGTATGTAAGCTTTGGTGTAGAATCTTATTAAACGAACATTGTTTGACTTAAGGATATTTAAGGGAAAAAAAAAGGTTTTTCTTTGTTTGAACTTTGACTTAAGGATATTTAAGAGGAAAAAAAAGGGCTTTTCTTTGTTTGTTGTTCTCTCAAGTAGGGGTGAGCAAAAAGAACCTATAAAAATAAAAACTGAAACCAAACTGAAAACAAAAACCGAAATTAAAAACCGATGGTTCGGTTTTTATTTTTTCAAAAACTGAAAAATGCGGTTCGATTTCGGTTTTTGTCCAGAAACCAAACCGTTAAGACCGAATCGAACCGATTTTATTATATAATAATATATAATTAATGTAATACAAATAAATAACTAAAGAAAAAAAAATTATAAATTCATATTTATTTTGTAAGTGAATTTATAATATATTTATCTTCAGGTTTATGTTTATACTTATTCAGGAAATCTGTACCAAATAAAGAAGTAGAAAAACAACCACCGACATGCTTATAGTGCTATAATATCTATTTCTTCTACAAAGTAAACTAACAAAGAAGCATAAATTAAATGACCTCCTTAACTAAACATAAATTCAAGTGACAAACTACTGATGAGCTCAATGTTATACACATGTTTCACTATAACGCTAGAAGAGAAAGTTACACGCTTTTTACAATTATGTGGAGGGAATTAACTAAGAAAAAACGAATTTTACCAAAAGGTTTGCGTGTCACCTATTACGACAACTATGCCCAAATTAATATAATCGTCGGTTAAAAATCGAAAAAACCGAAAAACCAAACCGAAACCGATAATAAACCGGAAAAACCGAACCGCCAAAACCGAACGGTTTCGGTTTTGAATTCTATAAAAACCGAACATTTCGGTTCGGTTTCGGTTTTAGCCAAAAACCGACCCAAACCGAACCGT
The DNA here is from genome assembly GCA_030686995.1 of Artemisia argyi. NCBI lineage: Eukaryota > Viridiplantae > Streptophyta > Magnoliopsida > Asterales > Asteraceae > Artemisia > Artemisia argyi. Next base: position 1,718 of record JARVZY010006927.1, on the reverse strand, counting down.
GCACACCCCGAGTCCCAAGTCTCAAATGCCACAACTTTGAATCGATGGCTTTGTCTAACTGTGTTCGTCTTATTAGCTTCAACGGGATCCTTGGTACATCATGTCGTTTATATTGATCCAAATTACAGACGCATCTTCGTTCATTTTAGTTGTTGAATATTTCGGAAGAAGTTCGATTGTTTGGCATATGTTAATGTTAAACTTCTAAGAATTTAAGAATTCTAGACAAGCTCTTGAAGTTGACAAACTTGAATAAGATTTTAAGTAGACACGTGAATTTGGCAATCAAAGAACCTGAAAATTTTAGAGTTTAGACAAGACAATAGATTCTGGGAGAGTTTAGTACATCTGAAAAGACCAAGAAAAAGTGCTCTTTCTGTTACTGTATGTTTTAATCCAAACGATATGATTAAAACATTAACATAACATACAAAAGTTTCTTGATCAATAGTACTAAACCCTTGAAGTTATAATCCTTTTTTTCTCAACATTCATTCATTCGTCATGGATTCTGGTTCAGAATTTGCTAACGAAAACAAAACAACTGATCATGTTGCTGTTGATGTTCATACTAATGCTTTAGTGAGATATTTTCTACTAGCACCCGTCAGAGAGTAAGTTTTCGTTTTGGTATTAATTGCTAGCATTAGTGTTAAGTTTTATCACACTCTTGGATTAGTCATAGGCTCAAAAAACAATTCCTTTATGGATTGATTGATATTGGCTTGTAAAAACATAATCTAATCCGTTTTTATACCTTCAGACTTGCTAAAGCAAGTTTTGATAAAATACTGTCGTTCACCTTGTACATTGTCCGTAACGTTTGCTTTTTTGTTCCTTTTGATAATTTCATCTACAAGAAGAAGAAAAAGAAGATGAACCTGAAGTAAAAGAAGATAAAATCTCAAGCAAAAGAAGATGAATCTAAAGAAAAAGATATCGAATGTGAAGTAAAAGAATCTAAAGAAAAAGATACTAATGTGGTAGTGCAAAGTGCAAACCATCAGTTGAATTGTTCATAGTATAAGAAATGGCATTATAATGGATATTAATGGGTATAAGTGGTAGAACAAGATGGACTGGTACGATAAGCAACAAGTCTATAAAAAAAAAAAAGTTCGGACAAACGCAGAATTATAGTACATTTCTTGCACGAGTTAGAAGTGATGAATGCATTCATACAAATCACAAACCCGTAGACATAAGTAAAAGATGAAGTTAACTAATTGGTAAACGTAAACATGATATTGTGCACAAAGTGCATAAATGTGCAAGGATTCCAATGCTATGATAAACCTGCACAACACAATTAATAGCAGGTCAGTTGAGAATAGAGTCGTTCTAAAAAAGATGATTTAAAGATATGAGAAACGGCCATTGTATCATGGACTCAAACAACATCATTTTAAAATTAGTGTTATCCATTTAGACTAAAGGTGGAAAATTGAAGGGGTCAAAAAAGTTGATCAATGGGTAAAAATGAGTTCGGGTCAAAACGGGTCATTTTTACTTGTCAAAATGGATTGGGTTTAGGCCAAACGACCAACACCTTTTTTGTACATTTCTTCGAGATATGCAGATAATTAACATGTTAAATATAGTTATAATTCATTATATTAAAACAACAGTAATTCCACTTATGTTATAAGTTATAACAAAGTCAAAGAGGAGGTTCTATGATTTTGAGTACACTTTGACTTTTGACCCGTTCATTTTTT
>JARVZY010006926.1:17500-24946 GCA_030686995.1 Artemisia argyi | reverse complement strand
CACTTAAAAGCCGAGTACTCTACCGTTGAGTTAGCAACCCAAATAGAAAAAGGGGTATGTAGATACAATCAGAATAAAAAAAAATTATTAAATCAAAGCATTAATCTACGAAATAAAAAATAGAAAAAAATTTCTAATCTATTTGGAACATAAAAATGACTAAATTAGATGAAAAAAAATTCCCGATCAAAATAAATAAAGAAATGTAAAAAATGCTAGACCATCCCCTATTTCTATGTTATACACTTTTTCAATCAAAAATCCGGGTATCAAATCCAACGAACCCATCATTTGAATCAACAGGTAAAAAAGAAAACCTATGGGACGGAAATAAATAGAACTGCTTATCACGATGAATTATATTTGTTCGATACAATGTTGTCAATATAAACGTTAAGAAAGGAATACGATGGAAAAAAAAAACAAGAACTTAAATTGAAAGAATAGTAAAAAAGGGACTTGTGTTGGATTGGCACTGCATATACATATATACTAAAAATTTTAGTTTAGATGGAGAATAAACAAAGAAGAAGTAGAAAAAGTATTTATGCAATCAAGAGTGTATTGAATCCATATAGAATAAAGAACTTCGATTCCTTGTTTCTTACTTGATATTAGAGGTCGAATGAAAACCATCCAATTGCAGGTAATGCCAAAATAGTTCTATTTTGTGAGGATGAATCAAATAAGGGTTTCCTTAGAAAAGGATTCTATCAAAAAAGATTCTATCAAAAAGGATTCTATAAAAACAATGATAACTAGATACGAATAGAAGAAGAAAAGAAGGAAATAAAAAAACATAGTATAGAAAAGATATCCAAAATGATATAGAAATCATTATCCTACCCTTATTTTTTATTTCCTTAATTTAATTGAATTTCATTTGATTAGGGCAAAACCTCTGCCTTTTTTAAAATATCCTGAACAGTTCCTGTAGGTTGAGCACCTTTTTCAAGGAAATAGAGAATAGCGGGAACGTTTAAATAAGTTTGATTCTTGATCGGATCATAAAAACCCACTTTCTGAAGATCTCTTCCTTCTCTTCGGGATCGAACATCAATTGCAACGATTCGATAGACGGCTCATCGGGATAGATGTAGATGAAAAAGAACCCCCCCCCCCTAGAACCGTATAGGAAGTTTTCTCCTCGTACGGCTCGAGAAAAAATGATGTTTTGTCTATGGATAAAATTAGAATTAGAATAAATAGAAAATCTGTAAAATGAATTATTCTATAATATAATTTCAAATTTCAATTTAACTCATAGTCATTTTTATTTAGCTGCGTTGCTGAAAAAAAATCATTTGTACTCATAACTCAAGTTCAATAATATAATAATAATAATTCTCAAATATATTAAAGATTTTTAAGATATTTTTTTATTGAGTGGTCTTTAACCCACCGTTTTTGTCTCGTTTAAAATTTATTTGGATTCTTTATTCGGATCCGTGAGACAATTGAAGTGGTGTTTCCTTGTTCTGGGATCCTTTATTTTTGTTTTAAATCATTGGGTTTAGACATTACTTCGGTGCTTCTTAATCCTTTCAAAATGGTAGCAACATACCCCTTTTGGGATTTCTTTCTATCAAAGAATCATACCGAGGTTGATTCATGCGCGATACACTGTCGATCGAAAAAGTTTTAGCCGTTCCAACAATTTTGAAAATTTGTTGGAATGGAATCCTTTCGATTTCTATATCGAAGATATACTTACGAAGTTGTTCCAATTTATTAATTGGCATTAACCCTAGATCGTTGCCCCTGAGAAATTAATAAATACTTTCTACTCGAGCTCCATCATGAACTATTTACATTAGAACCCAATAAAAAAAGAAGGGTTCTAGTAGAATAGAACAAACGACGTCGAGCCAAGAGCACCTTCATTCCTATATAAAATGGTGGATGTAACAATAAGAATCCACACCGGATCATGTCCTTCAAGTCGCACGTTGCTTTCTACCACATCGTTTTAAACGAAGTTTTACCATAACATTCCTCTAATTTGGAACCAGTATGGAATTGATTCAATTATGGAATCATGAATAGTCATTGGTTCAGTCGGTACAGAGACATAGTTATTTATATTTAATAGAGAATATCTACACAGATAATAAAGATTTTTCTGAATAAATTTTAGCAAAATGCCGTCTTTTTTTGTCTGAATATAACATTTTTCTATAAATCTCTATCTCAAAAAAATATCTAACAGAAATATTAAGAAATCCAAATATAGAAATAACATAACTAACAGAAATCGCACAAATAAAATAAATAAATAAATTCTATTTGACTCTGCCTCTTCAAGTGACTCAATAAGATAGACTGACCATTTTCAACTTCCCAACCTAGAAGGAATCATTACAAATCTTGATAGTTGAAAAAGTTTTCTACTTCTACATCATTCTTTGAGTCAAGTTTTACTCCTTTTTATTATCATAAAAAAGCAAGATCTCTCTTTCTTTTCAAATGGAATTGTCAATGATGCAAAGCAAATAAGCTAAATAGATCGAACAATAAAAAGAAATATCATTGTTAAATATTTAAATTTTCATATTTTAGGGATGCAATTTAGTTTTCACAAAAATGGAAACACTATTGTCACTGAAATAGGATAACCATACATACCTATAGGCTAAGCACTTCCTCGTTTTATATGTATTTTCATATTTTTTTAACCTGAGGTTAAGTAATCTTTTTCCAACTGTGATCTATGCCCCATTTTCTATGGGTCACAAAAGGGTTCAGTTACTTTTGCATGTCATTTGAACTCGATTTAGTTTGGTTTGTGAAAAAGTCAGATATGATTCCGCGAAGAATAAAAAAAGTCTATCCAAACCTTGAAACAGAACCTTGTTGAACAAAAAAGAAGTATTAGAATACAATGGATATGCTCTGGGACGGAAGGATTCGAACCTCCGAATAGCGGGACCAAAACCCGTTGCCTTACCGCTTGGCTACGCCCCATTTCTATTTTTATTGGATACTTATACTATTAAAGAATAATATTGGTATTAAGTGTTCGTCAATTCCAGTCCAACTATAGAAAATCTTTATTCTTTATAGAATCTATTATAGATTCGTGCTAGGATTTTGGCATGTGTATCTCTAGAATTAATTCAATGGAATTTATTGATCATTACATATAATTCAATTAAGATATTGTATGAAAGTATGATTTCTTCTATTCTCCTTTGAGAATCGGAGGATTTTTGATTGAGCGGAAAAAGAAGGATTTTTTGTCTACCTTACTTTACTTCATTTTTCCTTATATCAATAACTCAATCAAAATGCAATTATCTCGACGAAAAAAATGTCTGTTATGCTTAATATCTTTAGTTTGATCTGTCTTAATTCTGCCCTTTATCCGAGTAGTCTTTTCTTGGCCAAATTGCCCGAAGCCTATGCTTTTTTGAATCCAATCGTAGATGTTATGCCAGTCATACCCCTGTTCTTTTTTCTTTTAGCCTTTGTTTGGCAAGCTGCTGTAAGTTTTCGATAAGATCTTTAATACTATCCTAGAAAATTCATATTTATTCGAGAAAAATTATAACAATTGATAAGATCAAATAAGTCTGACAGTATGAACCTTCGATTCAAACATTGAAATTCTCGGATAGCCACGAGACGCCCTATTTCCTGATTTTAATCCTTTTTACGGCGAAATACCTTATTAGCTTCGGGTCCCTTACAATATCTAATTTGGGTATGAAAGTGATTTGTGGTAATCAAAGACTCTGATTACAAATTTCAACTTCATTTGAATTTCTGAACATTCTTTTCTATTTCTAGAATTCTTTTCTTGGTGTCAAAATAGGATATGTGATATAAAAATGGAGGATCTATTGTCTTTTCTCGTTTTTCTTTTTCAAAAAATGATCTTGGAGGTTGTGTAATGCTTACTCTCAAACTTTTCGTTTATACAGTAGTAATATTCTTTGTTTCTCTCTTCATCTTTGGATTCCTATCCAATGATCCAGGACGTAATCCTGGACGTGAAGAATAATTTTTTTGTTTTTATTGCTTGATTTTATAATTTTCTTAAGATTTTTTTTAGCTATTCCACACATTTAACAAGGAAAAAATAAAAAGGGGTTTGCAAAATTTGAAAGAAAAAATGGAAACTCATCAACGGAAACGGAAAGAGAGGGATTCGAACCCTCGGTACGAATAACTCGTACAACGGATTAGCAATCCGCCGCTTTCGTCCACTCAGCCATCTCTCCCAATTGAAAAAGATAATTACTATGTTACATTACACATCAAGTAAGGATTAAAGAAAGTATTTCTTTCACATTCTTTATCGTTATTATATAATTAGCAATTCAATTTAGATGCTCGAAAGATCCAAATAGAAAGATAAATAAAGAACACCTTCTTTCTTTTATTTTGTTCGAAGTGCCTTTTGGGCCTGGCCCGGTCAATACCCAGCCAGGCCTTTTTTTGTTCCAACGAATTCCCTTTATTTATAGGCAACATACTATAATATAAATAGCCAATTTGGTATCTGTATAAGAATATCCGTTCTGGGGTTTACATATACCTATAATTTTTGTTATAATGGAAATTGAGAAGGATTTTTGATTAAAAAAATAAATTAAGTATGTATCAAAAAATTTTTGCTTATTCTTATGTCATTAGGCAAACCAAAATTGATATTCAAATCCAAGAATAATTCACGAATTGTCAGTCAATAAATAGTTAATGGTTCCCATAAATTTAGGCTTTTTGAGTGAAAATATACATTTGATTTTTCAATATAAAAGTGAGTGGAAGTTTGTGTGTTTTGAGATACTATACAATCAATCGAAGGGGCAGATCAAATACAATCAAAAGGGGAAAAACGGTTTCTTTTCTAATTTTTTCTAAATTTAGAAAAAAGGATTAAAAAGGGATGCAAGTACAATAAACTCAAGTTTACTAATACAACTCAAAAAGGGAAATTTTTATCCTATTGTGTATCGTTTTGGCGGCATGGCCGAGTGGTAAGGCGGGGGACTGCAAATCCTTTTTCCCCAGTTCAAATCCGGGTGCCGCCTCATCAACAAACGAATCGAAATCTCTTGTTCTGTTCCGCTATTTTTTTATGTTCTGGGGATTTTGTAAAAGATTGGAAATCTTTGAATCTAAAATTCAAAGAAAGATTATAATGGTCGAAGCAAGACTTCCAGATTCTCTTCTACTGCTAATGTAATGTCTATTGATTGGGTCTTGAATTACATTGGATAACCGGCCGAGAATTCCACTACTAGTTGGGAAAGTACTTTCTATACTGTAATCTACATATATAGACTCGCGAGAATCTCTGAGTGTTCAGGCATTCAATCACTATTAGATTGAGATTGGATAGATAATTTACCTTTTATAGAAAATAAAAAAAAAAGCCCAAAACAATTTTTACCCCTCGTCAAGAGTATAAATACTATATCCCAACTCCTTCAGAGAGACAATCGGGAAAGGGTACGGATTATAAATCATATAGGAATTTTTAAAATCCATTTATTTGATTGATTCATCAATAGTGTTCGCCCAGAATCCCTTTTTGACTCTGGACCATTCATTCTACTATTATTAGTGAGCAATAATGGAATAATTCTATCATAGAGATAAGGGACATAATTCACATGGATATAGTAAGTCTCGCTTGGGCTGCTTTAATGGTAGTCTTTACTTTTTCCCTTTCACTCGTAGTATGGGGAAGAAGTGGACTTTAGAAGCACTCCTAATTTAGTTGAGAAATGAAAAGGTATCAATTGTTTTATAGATCGTTCTGCAACGCATTCTTTATTTAAATTGAAATAATTTTCAAATAAAAATATCTTCATTTCGAAATTCCATTAGATTCTAGTGGAGAAATGTATTCTATAACAGTAAAACAATTATTTCAGATTCATTGGAAGTTTTCAGATTCATTGGAATATAAATATATATATATATATAAATGTATGAAAGAAAAGATTGGGTCCTACGTCAATTCCAAATATGGATTAATAACTACATATATTGAATTGAAGATTGAAGATAGAAGCTAATATAGCATACCCTTTTTATTAGAAAGTCAAGTACAACTTTATACACTACTATAACACTAATAGAGAGTATGGTAAGTAATAAAGCAATTTCTTACTTACCATACTCTCGGATCTCATAGAATATCGCCGATTATAGCCCCTTGATTTCAGCAAAAATAGAATACTTTTCTTTTGATTTCTTCAAAGAATTCAGAAGTCGAGTTTCATTTAAAGTAATTAATTAATTATTTTGACTTACTGTTTTTACGTAAATTATAAGTAGAAAAGCAGTAGGAACTAAAATGAACAGTGCAGTAGCAATAAATGCAAGAATATTTACTTCCATAATCTCATCGTTTTTTTTTATTTCACAATACAATAACTCGGGATTTAATCCCATAGAGATGATAAATCTTTCACCTGTCAATTCAATGAATGCATTACCTATCGATGATATTGAATCGGATCAATATCATGAATAACAATATCTGAGCTATTAAATTAATTAGTCGTGGAGAATTAATAGTATATAACATATGAAGATCTTTTATCCATACCGAATCCAAGATAGGATTCCCGGACCAATCAAAAATTCCTTTATTTATCCTTCTTTTCTGTTCTTTCTTTTCTATAACCTACCTTAGGTCTTCCTTCTAGAACCATCAAATGAAGTATAATCTAACCCGTCCGTTTCCATTAACTACAAAACCCCACCAACAAACAATACAAGCGAAGTGGAAAAAGACAGGAATTAGGTTTTAAATTTTAGTGATCCTCTTTTCTTTGGAAGACAAAACAAAGAAGTATGAGAAAGACGAGTCGCGGCCGAAAAGATGAAATATTCTGTCAACTTCACTATTTTAGTTATTTTCATTTTATTTTAGGGTGTGTTCTTTCTTCGAGAGAATCCTGAAAAAAAAAAAATAGAGGGAAACCCCTTCGGAATTCAATTATTCTCTCTGTCCCTTCATTTCACAGAAAATGGAGAGGCGAATTGATGTACTTATTGGATCCGTCGGGACTGACGGGGCTCGAACCCGTAACATCCGCCTTGACAGGGCGGTGCTCTAGCCTATTGAACTACAATCCCAGGGAAATAAGAAGAGATCTAGCAGAAAATTTAGATTCTTTTTTTTATTCTCTTGTCTTGTATCAGGTATTTCTTAAGAACAAGAGGGTTATACCATCTGATAGTAGATTGGCGAATTGTTGGGCCGAGCTGGATTTGAACCAGCGTAGACATATTGCCAACGAATTTACAGTCCGTCCCCATTAACCACTCGGGCATCGACCCAACGCCTAATTCATTTTAGACGTTCCATAATCAACTTCCTTTCGTCTCCCAAGTAGACTTGACAAATACATATCACTTGAAATCAAATATAACATTTGATATAAAATAGAAAGTCTCTTCTGAGTAGACTAATAGAAGGACTTG
>JARVZY010006926.1:0-12500 GCA_030686995.1 Artemisia argyi | reverse complement strand
CTAAAAGATCGAATGGAACAGTACATAGACAAGTAAATTCCTTATGAATTCCACGGTACTCTCTTTAATTAAGAATTACGGGATTCATCATTCAAGGGGAAGTAGACTACTCAAGAATTTCACATTTCATTTATGGCATAATTGAATTAAGGAATTCATAAAATCTAAATAAAAATAATAAAGAAGACGGAATAAATGAAGTTTTGCTTGGTCTTCACTGGAAACTTGAGTAAGGAGTAGATCTTTTTGGAGTTTTATATAATTTGAAATTTGAAAGCGAGAACTCCTTTCTTTTTCTTTGACCTACTTGAGCCGGATGAAAGGAAACTTTCACGTCCGATTTTGAGGGGGGGAGATCCTATCCCAATTTTTATTTTGCTAGGCCCATAGATAAAAAACCCACTTTTTTACGATTACGGGGTTTATTGGAATACGAAATCCAACCCTGGAAATACAGGATCCCCATTTTTTTTACTACCCGGAGCTTCGATACATTTCGAAATCGAGAGATGTCTACCGGGGGGGGCTCTATCAGACAACAATTAGCCAATCTAGATTTACGAAGTATTATAGATTCTTCATTGATAGAATGGAAAGAATTGGAGGAAGAAGAACCCACAGGGAATGAATGGGAAGATCGAAAAGTTGGAAGAAGAAAAGATTTTTTGCTTAGACGCATGGAATTGGCTAAGCATTTTATTCGAACAAATATAGAACCAAAATGGATGGTTTTGCGTCTATTACCAGTTCTTCCTCCTGAGTTGAGACCAATCTATCATATAGATGAGGATAAACTAGTGACCTCGGATATTAATGAAATCTATAGAAGAATTATCTATCGGAATAATACTCTTACAGATCTATTAACAACAAGTATAGCTACGCCAGAAGAATTAATAATATCTCAGGAAAAATTGCTGCAAGAAGCCGTGGATGCACTTCTTGATAATGGAATCTGCGGACAACCGATGAGGGATGATCATAATAGAGTTTACAAGTCTCTTTCAGATGTAATTGAAGGCAAAGAAGGAAGAGTTCGCGAGACTTTGCTTGGTAAACGGGTTGATTATTCAGGGCGGTCAGTGATTGTCGTGGGCCCTTCACTTTCATTACATCGATGTGGATTGCCTCGCGAAATAGCAATAGAACTTTTCCAGGCATTTGTAATTCGTGACCTAATTAGAAAACATCTTGCTTCGAACATCGGAGTTGCTAAAAGTCAAATTCGAAAAAAAAAACCGATTGTATGGGAAATACTTCAGGAAATTCTGGATGACCATCCTGTATTGCTGAATAGAGCGCCTACTCTGCATAGATTAGGCATACAGGCATTCCTGCCCATTTTAGTGGAAGGGCGTGCTATTTGTTTACATCCATTAGTTTGTAAGGGCTTCAATGCAGACTTTGACGGGGATCAAATGGCTGTTCATGTGCCTTTATCTTTGGAGGCTCAAGCAGAGGCACGTTTACTTATGTTTTCTCATATGAATCTTTTGTCTCCAACTATTGGAGATCCCATTTCTGCACCAACTCAAGATATGCTTAGTGGACTCTATTTCTTAACGAGTGGAAATCGTCGGGGTATTTGTGTAAATAGGTATAATCCATGTAATCGTATAAACTATCAAAATGAAGATAATAACTATAAGTATACAAAAAAAAAAGAACCTTTTTTTTCTAATGCCTATGATGCAATTGGAGCTTATCGGCAAAAACGCATCAATTTAGGTAGTCCCTTGTGGCTGCGGTGGCGACTAGATCAACGCGTTATTGCTGCAAGAGAAACTCCCATCGAAATTCACTATGAATCTTTGGGGACCTATTATGAGATTTATGGACACTATCTAATAGTAAGAAGTATAAAAAAAGAAATTCTTTATATATATATTCGAACCACTCTCGGTCATATTTCTCTTTATCGAGAAATAGAAGAAGCCATACAGGGGTTTTGGCAGGGCTGTTGTAATTCTATGCTACCAGGGGGAATTCGAGTCTCACCGGGTTAACTAGGACTATAATTGCAATTGCGGAATTTCTACGTGAATCAAGATCTAGAAAAGGAAGTTTTACAATCACTGACTCAAACCCATTGTCAAATTCTACTCAGCGCAATATGGAGGTACTGATGGCAGAACGGCCCACTCAGGTCTTTCACAATAAAATGATAGACGGAACTGCCATGAAACGACTTATTAGTCGATTTATTGATCACTATGGAATAGGATATACATCACATATCCTGGATCAAGTAAAGACTCTGGGTTTCCGACAAGCTACCGCCGCATCCATTTCATTAGGAATTGATGATCTTTTAACAATACCTTCTAAAAGATGGCTAGTTCAAGACGCTGAACAACAAAGTTTTATTTTGGAAAAACACCATCATTATGGGAATGTACACGCGGTAGAAAAATTACGTCAATCGATCGAGATCTGGTATGCCACAAGTGAATATTTGCGACAAGAAATGAATCCTAATTTTCGGATGACCGATCCTTTTAATCCAGTCCATATAATGTCTTTTTCGGGAGCCAGAGGAAATGCATCTCAGGTACATCAATTAGTAGGTATGAGAGGATTAATGTCGGATCCCCAAGGGCAAATGATTGATTTACCCATTCAAAGCAATTTACGCGAAGGACTCTCTTTAACAGAATATATTATTTCTTGTTACGGAGCCCGTAAAGGAGTTGTGGATACCGCTATCCGAACATCAGATGCAGGATATCTCACGCGCAGACTTGTTGAAGTAGTTCAACACATTGTTGTACGTCGAACAGATTGCGGCACCGTCCGAGGTATTTCTGTAAGTCCTCGAAATGGAATGATGGCGGACAGGATTTTTATCCAAACATTAATTGGGCGTGTATTAGCAGATCATGTATATATAGGTTCGCGATGCATTGCTACTAGAAATCAAGATATTGGAGTTGGACTTGTCAATAGATTCATAACTTTTAGAGCACAACCAATCTCTATTCGAACTCCCTTTACTTGTAGGAGTACGTCGTGGATTTGTCAATTATGTTATGGCCGAAGTCCAGCTCATGACGACCTGGTCGAATTGGGAGAAGCTGTAGGTATTATTGCAGGTCAATCTATTGGAGAACCGGGCACTCAATTAACATTAAGAACTTTTCATACCGGCGGAGTATTCACAGGGGGTACTGCAGAACATGTGCGAGCCCCTTCTAATGGAAAAATAAAATTCAACGAGGATTTGGTTCATCCGACACGTACACGTCATGGACATCCTGCTTTTCTATGTTCTAGAGACTTATATGTAACTATTGAGAGTGAAGATATTATACACAATGTGTGTATTCCGCCCAAAAGTTTTCTTTTAGTTCAAAATGATCAATATGTAGAATCAGAACAAGTCATTGCTGAGATTCGCGCGAGAACATCCACTTTGAATTTGAAAGAGAAAGTTCGAAAACATATTTATTCTGACTCAGAGGGCGAAATGCACTGGAATACCGATGTGTACCATGCACCTGAATTTACATATGGTAATATTCATCTCTTACCAAAAACAAGTCATTTATGGATATTATTAGGGGAGCCCTGGAGATCCAGTCCAGGCCCCTGTTCGATCCATAAGGATCAAGATCAAATAAACGCTTATTCTCTTTCTGTTAAGCGAAGATATATTTCTAACCCCTCAGTAACTAATAATCAAGTTAGACACAAATTTTTTAGTTCGTATTTTTCTGGTAAAAATCAAAAAGGAGATAGGATTCCTGATTATTCAGAACTTAATCGAATGACATGTACTGGTCGTTGGAATCTCAGATATCCGTCCATTCTCGAGGGGAATTCTGATTTATTGGCAAAGAGGCGAAGAAATAGAGTCATCATCCCACTCGAATCGATTCCAGAAGGAGAGAACCCACTCATACCTTCTTCGGGTATCTCAATTGAAATCCCCAGAAATGGTATTCTCCGTAGAAATAGTATTCTTGCTTATTTTGATGATCCTCGATATATAAGAAAGAGCTCGGGACTTACTAAATATGAGACTAGAGAACTTAATTCAATCGTCAACGAAGAGGATTTGATTGAATATCGAGGAGTCAATGTACTTTGGCCAAAATACCAAAAGGAAGTAAATCCATTTTTTTTTATTCCCGTGGAAGTCCACATTTTGGCCGAATCTTCTTCCATAATGGTACGGCACAATAGTATTATTGGGGTAGATACACAAATAACTTTAAATCGAAGAAGTCGGGTAGGCGGATTGGTCCGAGTGAAGAAAAAAGCAGAAAAAATTAAACTGATAATCTTTTCTGGAGATATCCATTTTCCTGGAAAGACAAATAAGGCATTCCGATTGATACCACCAGGAGGGGGAAAACAGAATTCCAAAGAATACAAAAAATTGAAAAATTGGCTCTATATCCAACGAATGAAACTTTCCAGGTATGAAAAAAATTATTTTGTTTTGGTTCAACCTGTAGTCCCATATAAAAAAACAGATGGTATAAATTTAGGAAGACTTTTCCCGCCGGATCTCTTGCAGGAAAGTGATAATCTACAACTTCGAGTTGTCAATTATATCCTTTATTACGACCCAATTCTTGAAATTTGGGACACAAATATTCAATTAGTTCGGACTTGTTTAGTGCTGAACTGGGACCAAGACAAAAAGATCGAAAAGGCCTGTGCTTCCTTTGTTGAAATAAGGACAAATGGTTTGATTAGAGATTTTCTAAGAATCGACTTAGCGAAGTCCCCTATTTCGTATACCGGAAAAAGAAATGATCTGTCGGGTTCAGGATTGATCTCTGAGAATGGATCAGATCGCGCTAATGTCAATCCGTTTTCTTCCATTTATTCCTATTCCAATCCCAAGCCAAGGATTCAAGAATCCCTTAATCCAAATCAAGGAACTATTCATACGTTATTGAATCGAAATAAGGAATCTCAATCTTTGATAATTTTGTCATCATCTAATTGTTCTCGAATAGGCCCATTCAACGATGTAAAATCAACCAATGTGATAAAAGAATCAATCAAAAAGGACCTGCTCATTCCAATTAGGAATTCGTTGGGCCCCTTAGGAACAGGCTTTCCAATTTATAATTTTGATTTATTTTCCCATTTAATAACCCATAATCAGATCTTGGTAACTAACTATTTGCAACTTGATAATTTAAAACAGATTTTTCAAATACTTAAATATTATTTACTGGATGAAAATGGTAAAATTTATAATCCCTATTCGTGCAGTAACATCATTTTGAATCCATTGAATTTGAATTGGTATTTTCTCCATTACAATTATTGTGAAGAGACATCTACAATCGTTAGTCTTGGGCAGTTTCTTTGTGAAAATGTATGTATAGCCAAAAAAGGACCGCATTTAAAATCGGGTCAAGTTCTAATTCTTCAAGTTGACTCTGTGGTAATACGATCGGCTAAGCCTTATTTGGCTACTCCAGGAGCAACTGTTCATGGGCATTATGGGGAAATCCTTTACGAAGGAGATACATTAGTTACATTTATATATGAAAAATCCAGATCTGGTGATATAACCCAAGGTCTTCCAAAAGTGGAACAGGTGTTAGAAGTGCGTTCAATTGATTCAATATCGATGAATCTCGAAAAAAGGATTGAGAGTTGGAATAAATGTATAACAAGAATTCTTGGAATTCCTTGGGCATTCTTGATTGGTGCTGAGCTAACTATAGTGCAAAGTCGTATCTCTTTGGTTAATAAGGTCCAAAAGGTTTATCGATCCCAGGGGGTGCAGATACATAATCGGCATATAGAAATTATTGTACGTCAAATAACATCAAAAGTATTGGTTTCAGAAGATGAAATGTCTAATGTTTTTTCGCCCGGAGAACTTATTGGATTGTTGCGAGCGGAACGAATGGGGCGCGCTTTGGAAGAAGCGATCTGTTACCAAGCCGTCTTATTGGGAATAACAAGAGCATCTATGAATACTCAAAGTTTCATATCCGAAGCGAGTTTTCAAGAAACCGCTCGGGTTTTAGCAAAAGCAGCTCTCCTGGGGCGTATCGATTGGTTGAAAGGCCTGAAAGAAAACGTTGTTCTGGGGGGGATGATACCTGTTGGTAGCGGCTTCAAAACACCATCAAACGAACCTAACAACATTCCTAACAACATTGCCTTTGAACCCCAAAAAAAGAATCTATTAGAGGGGGAAATGAAAGATATTTTGTTTTACCATAGAAAATTATTAGATTCTTGCCTTTCAAAGAATTTCCATGATACACAAGAACAATCTTTTTTTTAGGATTTAATGATCCATAAGAGCAGATTAACCCCTTTCTTTTCTCTTTTAAAAGGATCCGTTGGTCCAGTCATTTGATTTGATAATAGTAATAAAAAAATAACAAATAGAAAAGAATAATGGCTTGAACTGTGTATCGACGCCAATCTACGGTAGCAGAGAAGGTTCCATCGGAACAATTATTTATTTCAGGGTACCTCTTCGCTTTTTTTTCAAATCAAAGGGGGGAGGCAGTGTGGGGAGAAATGACAAGAAGATATTGGAACATTAATTTAGAAGAGATGATGGAAGCAGGAGTTCATTTTGGCCATGGTACTAGGAAATGGAATCCTAAAATGGCACCTTATATCTCTGCAAAACGTAAAGGTATTCATATTATAAATCTTACTAGAACTGCTCGTTTTTTATCAGAAGCTTGTGATTTGGTTTTTGATGCAGCAAGTAAGGGAAAACAATTCTTAATTGTTGGAACTAAAAATAAAGAAGCTGATTCAGTAGCATGGGCTGCAATAAGGGCTAGGTGTCATTATGTTAATAAAAAATGGCTCGGTGGTATGTTAACAAATTGGTCCACTACAGAAACGAGACTTCATAAGTTTAGAGACTTGAGAACCGAACAAAAAACAGGGGGACTCAACCGTCTCCGAAAAGAGATGCGGCTATGTTGAAAAGACAATTATCTCATTTGCAAAAATATCTGGGCGGGATTAAATATATGACAGGGTTACCCGATATTGTAATCATCGTTGATCAGCACGAAGAATATACGGCCCTTCAAGAATGTATCACGTTGGGAATTCCAACAATTTGTTTAATCGATACAAATTGTGACCCTGATCTCGCAGACATTTCGATTCCAGCGAATGATGACGCTATATCTTCAATCCGATTAATTCTTAACAAATTAGTATTTGCAATTTGTGAGGGACGTTCTGGCTATATAAGAAATCCGTGATTAATAATAAGATAAATAACTTATTTCATTTCGGAACCTTCATAGATTTATCGAATCGGTTACTATTTCTTAATCTCAAAAAAGAGATAAAAATAACAAGGAATATAATTTGATTAGTTGGTATTCAAAATATACGATTCAAGTAGTCAAGTCGAGAAAGAGATGGTTGAATCAAAATAATTTTGTTTAAAGTTCTATTTTTGTCAGAGGGGCAATATGAATGTTCTATCATGTTCCATCAACACACTAAACGGATTATATGATCTATCCGGTGTGGAAGTAGGCCAACATTTTTATTGGAAAATCGGGGGTTTCCAAGTCCACGGCCAAGTACTTATTACTTCTTGGGTTGTAATTGCTATCTTATTAGGTTCAGCCGCTCTAGCCGTTCGGAACCCACAAACCATTCCGACCGGTGGTCAGAATTTCTTCGAATATGTCCTTGAATTTATTCGAGATGTGAGTAAAACTCAAATTGGAGAGGAGTATGGTCCTTGGGTTCCTTTTATTGGAACTATGTTTCTATTTATTTTTGTTTCTAATTGGTCAGGCGCCCTTTTACCTTGGAAACTCATACAATTACCTCATGGGGAGTTAGCCGCACCCACGAATGATATAAATACTACTGTTGCTTTGGCTTTACTCACGTCAGTGGCATATTTCTATGCGGGTCTTAGCAAAAAAGGATTAAGTTATTTCGGGAAATATATTCAACCAACTCCAATTCTTTTACCTATTAACATCTTAGAAGATTTCACAAAGCCCCTATCACTTAGTTTTCGACTTTTCGGAAATATATTAGCTGATGAATTAGTAGTTGTTGTTCTTGTTTCTTTAGTACCTTCGGTGGTTCCTATCCCTGTCATGTTCCTTGGATTATTTACAAGTGGTATTCAAGCTCTTATTTTTGCAACTTTAGCCGCGGCTTATATAGGTGAATCCATGGAAGGCCACCATTGACTAGTTTTCTAAATAGTCTTTTTTTTTTTAGTTTAATCTAAGGCAATGTGTGCATGGCTAAAAAAATTTACTTAGGGAATAAAAATATACAACTACACTATATACGATCTCGAGTAATAGAAAAAAAGATTACAATAAAGATTACAATATTGATATTAGAGTAGAAAAAAAGGAAAGAGATCTCAAAGATCTTTTTCCTAAAATTCCCATTTGGTCCATTTATACCATAATAAAACCTTCCCCTCAATGAATATTCAATTTAGATTGGTCATCCAATCCGAATATTCACTATTTGGACTCCTAATTTGACTAAGAAGTCTTGCGATATTACGACGTGTTATTAAATAAAAAGGATGTTCTATCAAACGATTCGCCTTTTGAGTTGATTTTATTCAACGATTGACCAAACGAAAATATTAATAAATAATCAATTATATGAACTTAGATCAATCAAATTAATTTCTATGTAACGATTCGGCCCCAATGAATTTATCCATTGATTATCTTATCAATTTAGGTTGCAGGATAATGATAAACAAGGGGGAAGGGAAAGGAAAATTTATAACAAAGGGGATTCATAAATGGTTCGTAGAGGGAAGGTCGAACTAGGTATATGGAATTGAATGGCGATAAGTTAACTCTTGTCAAGGGTTAGACGCATCCTTATTAAATCCGATTGCATTCAAGATGAAGAAAGAGTGGGTTTACATTGTGGAAGAAAGACATGTATATGTGATATTAGATATTGACTAGTTATATACGAGCTAAAGATATATCTAAATTTCCCTACTAATCGAATATGAGTGTAGATGGGGATTCTATAGAAGTCCTTCTGTCTCATATGTGACTGTGAGTTGAAGATGAAGTCAATAAAAAAATCGAAGAATTCAAAGTCAAAGAGCGGTTCGGGACAAAGAAACGGAAAAACTAAAGTTGTATGGATTCACAAAGACTTTCTCGAGAGAAACTAAAAAAGAGATATCAAAGTAGTTTTGATAATTCAAGAATGTTATTACTTGAATTCGAAGTTCGTAGTTACTTTGACTGGATGAATCGTAGCAATCGAATAATTAAGTCATAGTTCATTGGTTGAATGTATCATTAACCATTTTTTTTTTGGTACGAGGAACTTATCATGAATCCACTGATTTCTGCCGCTTCCGTTATTGCTGCTGGATTGGCTGTAGGGCTTGCTTCTATTGGACCTGGAGTTGGTCAAGGTACTGCTGCGGGTCAAGCTGTAGAAGGTATCGCGAGACAGCCCGAGGCGGAGGGAAAAATACGAGGTACTTTATTGCTTAGTCTAGCTTTCATGGAAGCTTTAACAATTTATGGCTTGGTTGTAGCATTAGCACTTTTATTTGCTAATCCTTTTGTTTAATATTAGAAATATGAAAAATTTTTATTTTTCATATTTTATTGCCTTGGACTTGTGCTTTGCTTTTTCGAATTATATAAAGATTTCATTCCTAGAATTACTTATTCGTTGAGAAAATAACCCACGGGAAGGGCTGATTTGCGGATGAGGAATTAGCATACAAACTCGCTTTCATCCTTCCCGTTTGTGTTCGTAGGCCTTTTAAGAGGGGTTGCAACCAAGAAGGTAATTCAATATTTCTAAATCTAATAGATTTTTGATTCGATTTAGAAAGTAGGAAACTAGAAATATATAGATATAGGGCAAAGTAATACAAAAAGAACTCTGTTCGATTTTTTAGTCTATCTATAGAGGAGATCATATGAAAAATGTAACCGATTCTTTCGTTTCTTTGGGCCAATGGCCATCCGCCGGGAGTTTCGGGTTTAATACCGATATTTTAGCAACAAATCTAATAAATCTAAGTGTAGTGCTTGGGGTCTTGATCTTTTTTGGAAAGGGAGTGTGTGCGAGTTGTTTATTTCAAGAATAGGCTGGATCCAACCAGATGTACTTTTTCTCTTATAACTAGGAAAGTTATACCTAAGAAAGAAGGGTGCATGATCTCGCGAATTACTTCTGAATAAATTCAGAAATCATATGTAAGAACTATAGCATTTCGTAATTTATTGGAAAATCCACTTTGATTCTCTATCAACCAATAATATGGGCCCATTAACATGGTTAAAGCTAAACTGTTTGAAGTCCAGACGCAGCATGGTACTCTTTCTACCACTATGTTAATATAGAGATGGTTTCAAATAAATAATTTTTATCAATAGAGAACACTCATATTGATAAAATGATTTGAACTACTTATTGGGGATTTTATCCCCTTTTTTTAGCCAATGCTGAATCGATGACCTATGTATTGTGTATAAAGTAAGAAAAACTTCTTGGATTAAAAAAGTAAACAATTTTGCTGACAATTACATATTTTTTGTTTGGTCAGAAGAGTCCTCCGAATTTTTTTGTCTTGGATTAGTTTGAGATTTTGATTTCATTTTGGAATATGACAAGAGAATAGAGGATAGGCTCATTACATTAACAAGAAAGATATGGTAATTTACATTGAGCGTGAGAGCCAAATGAATCGAAAGATTCATGTTTGGTTCGGGAAGGGATCATGGAATTTTTGAAATGAATGGAAAGATAATCTACTTTCATTAAGTGATTTATTAGATAATCGAAAACAGAGAATCTTGAAGACGATTAAAAATTCAGAAGAATTGCGCGAGGGGGCCATCGAACAGCTGGAAAAAGCCCGGACTCGCTTACGTAAAGTAGAAATAGAAGCAGATCAGTTTCGTGTGAATGGATACTCTGAGATAGAGCGAGAAAAATTGAATTTGATTGATTCAACTTATAAGACTTTGGAACAATTAGAAAATTACAAAAATGAAACTATAAATTTTGAACAACAAAAGGCCAGTAATCAAGTCCGACAACGGGTTTTCCAACAAGCCTTACAAGGAGCTCTAGGAACTCTGAATAGTTGTTTAAACAGTGAGTTACATTTACGTACTATCAGTGCCAATATTGGCATATTGGGGGCGATGAAACAAATAACGGATTAGTCCTTCTACATTTAGGCATTATTTTTGATTTATTTATTTTTTTTTTTTTTTCAAAAAAGAATTAAGAAATACTCATGGTAACCATTCAAGCCGACGAAATTAGTAATATTATCCGCGAACGTATTGAGCAATATAATAGAGAAGTAAAGATTGTAAATACTGGTACCGTACTTCAAGTAGGTGATGGCATTGCTCGTATTCATGGTCTTGATGAAGTAATGGCGGGTGAATTAGTAGAATTTCAAGAGGGTACAATAGGCATTGCTCTTAATTTGGAATCAACTAATGTTGGTGTTGTATTAATGGGTGATGGTTTACTGATACAAGAGGGGAGTTCTGTAAAAGCAACAGGAAAAATTGCTCAGATACCTGTGAGTGAGGCCTATTTGGGTCGTGTTGTAAACGCCCTGGCTAAACCTATTGATGGTAGAGGTGAAATTGCATTTTCTAAATATAGGTTAATTGAATCGCCCGCTCCGGGGATTATTTCTCGACGTTCTGTATATGAACCTCTTCAAACAGGGCTTATTGCTATTGATTCAATGATTCCCATAGGACGTGGTCAGCGAGAATTAATTATTGGGGACAGACAGACCGGTAAAACAGCAGTAGCAACAGATACAATTCTAAATCAACAAGGCCAAAATGTAATATGCGTTTATGTAGCTATTGGTCAAAAAGCTTCTTCTGTGGCTCAGGTAGTAACTACTTTCCAGGAAAGGGGCGCGATGGAATATACTATTGTGGTAGCCG
Source organism: Artemisia argyi (assembly GCA_030686995.1). Classification (NCBI taxonomy): domain Eukaryota; kingdom Viridiplantae; phylum Streptophyta; class Magnoliopsida; order Asterales; family Asteraceae; genus Artemisia; species Artemisia argyi. The sequence goes on along the minus strand of JARVZY010006926.1, from coordinate 576 downwards.
AAATGTCGGATTCCCCTGCTACATTACAATACCTCGCTCCTTATACAGGAGCAGCTCTGGCTGAATATTTTATGTACCTTGAACGACACACTTCAATCATTTATGATGATCTCTCTAAACAAGCGCAAGCTTATCGCCAAATGTCTCTTCTATTACGAAGACCACCTGGGCGCGAAGCTTATCCAGGGGATGTTTTTTATTTACATTCACGCCTTTTGGAAAGAGCTGCTAAATTAAGTTCTCTTTTAGGTGAAGGAAGTATGACCGCTTTACCAATAGTTGAAACCCAAGCGGGAGATGTTTCGGCTTATATTCCTACTAATGTAATTTCGATTACTGACGGCCAAATATTCTTATCTGCCGATCTCTTCAATGCTGGAATCCGACCCGCTATTAATGTGGGTATCTCTGTTTCCAGAGTAGGGTCTGCGGCTCAAATTAAAGCTATGAAACAAGTAGCCGGTAAATTAAAATTAGAACTGGCACAATTCGCAGAATTAGAAGCTTTTGCACAATTTGCTTCTGATCTCGATAAAGCTACTCAGAATCAATTGGCAAGAGGTCAACGATTACGTG